>CM041776.1:179280978-179409773 GCA_023374045.1 Limonium bicolor | reverse complement strand
CTGCACGGACCGATCAAGCCCTTGTAGAACAATTGTGATACTTGTTCCTTCGTCAGACCGTGGTGAGGACAAGTAAGTAGTAGACCTTTGAAGCGGTCCCAAGTTTCACAAATATTCTCCGACCCTGGTTGCTTGAAATTATAGATTTCAGCATCATCTCCAATGTTCGGCTCGGAGGTAGGAATTTGTCGTAGAACTTGGTGGCCATGTCGTCCCAGGTACCAATGGTACTCGGTGTTAGGCTATGATACCACTTGCTCGCGTTTCCCGTCAGGCTGTGTGGGAATAATGACAATCTTGCATATTGAAGTACTGCGTCGGTTGCAGTAAGACTGTTGGCGTGTTGCAAGAATTTTGTAACATGTAACAGGGCTTCGTCTGGACTGGTGCCATCAAACATGCCCAACTCTTTCACACATCGAATCTGATGATATGGCTTCAGCTTCTGCCACTCATCGTATTCAGATGGGCTGAGGTGAGAAGGATGATAGCAGGCTGTTGTCCTTGGTTAGACGGCCTGTTGATATTTCGAACCGTTGCTGGTGTAGCTGCCATGTTAGCTTCCGGGTCAGATTCTATCACTGTGGTGGTATTTCGTTGAGTTCGTCTCTGCCTGAGATTGCGCAGAAAGGTTCTCTCGATTTCTGGGATGTAACCAACCGTGTGATTATTAAATTTTCTGGGTAGCTGTGTGACCTGGTAAAAGGCATTCACCACTCAAAACAGAGAAAAGAACTGGTTAAGTGTTAGAAAAAATAAAAAAGTTAGGAATTAGTAGACAGAAATTTAAAGTTAGTAGTTAGGGACAATGGAAAGAAATGACAGAAAATTGAAATGACAATGGAACGAAATGACAATGGAACGAAATGACAGAAATTATAAGTTAGTAGTTAGAGACAATGGAATATTAAAGGACAATGGAAATGAAATGACAATGGAAAGAAATAACAATAATAATAAGATGTCAGAAGTCCGAAGTCCAAAGTTAGATGTCCAAGTCAGATCAGGAGTCCGATGTCCGAAATTAGATTATTATAAGTTAATATTGACAGATTATTATAATATAACAGGTGAATTAACCGGGGCTTAGGGACTAGATTAAATCAAGTCCCCGGCAACGGCGCCATTTTGCAGAGTGGATTTATCGTGAGTTATTAGCACAGGTGAAATTGAAAAAAGAAAGAAATTAATACTCAAAATATCCGTCGGGCTGCAAATTAAAACCCGGTCGCAGTAGTATAGAAGACAGAAGCGGCCGGGGTCAAACTGTGGGACTTATAGCGAGATAAAATAGTTCCTAAGCTTGTCACAAAAGGGGGGAAGTTAATTGACTTGTTTTAGAGAAAATATTAAGCAGATTAGAAAACTGAGTGCAAATGAATTAAGTGGAACTCCGGGTTCAGGTTTTATATAATCTGATTAATTATGCTATCTCTACCGGTTAATATATTAATTTGGCAAAATTCCTGTTATTATCCTAAGGACTAAGTCATAGACCCTTAAGAACTCGTTTACCAGAAAATGCTCGGTCTAATCAAGGTTCGAGCAATACTATGTAAACGGACGTTAAATTCGAGGAATTAAAATTGCATCTGTAAATACTAACTTATTAAATCATAATAAGTTTTCTCCAGATTTACGGCTTAATTAACCTGTCTATTTATCACCTGGTCTGATCAAAATAGACTTAGGAAAGCATCTTAATAAATTCATGTAATTTATTAAAATGGTGAGAGAAAACCTTTAAGCGTAACAAACTGTATTTATTTTAACCGGTAGAAATATTGTTTACATAATTAAACAAACCATAATTAAAAACCTTGCCCGGAGAAAATCCTCCTTAGCCAGACATATTAACTGGTAATAAGTCAGACAGAGGTTGGACGTAATAATAACACGGAGACGTGAATAGTGAATGGAGAAATGAAGAGATCGAGAGTGGAGTGGAACTGTACGTAGGTATTGTAAGTGGAATGAGTGAATTGATGAGTTTGAGATCTGTGGACTGAATGATGCGTGGTGATGTACGAGAGTATTTTACTGGAAGAGAATGAGATGAGATGAGCGTGAGTGATTTTCTGGTTTTCTCCATGCACTCGTACAAGGTTGTAGGGAATAGTTATTTATAGAAGAAATGAAGAGGTAGTCTTCCGTAGATATTTGCAGTTGATTGCCTACTTGAGTGCTTCATTGATTGAAGCATTGATTGCTTCATTTATTGCAGGGGACAGGAGCTGGAGACGCGTGAGCGAAATAAGGTAGGCGACGGCTGGAGTAGATAGATAAGGCGAGTTGCAGACGTCGCGAAGAAGAAAACTGTTTCGGGCGTCTTTTTAGTCTTGACCGCGTGTGTGTCCGCCTCTCATTTTCATGCGGTTGCATGAGTTGCATGGTCACGTCCGCTTCGCTACTCCTCACGTCCGCCTTGGAATCAAGCGGTTCCGCACCTCTCTTCCGCCTGTACAACCGCCTTAAATATAGGCGGTTCTTTGATGTATGTCCGCCTGAACAATAGGCGGTTTGGTGGTGGTGGTGTCCGCCTGGTTTATAGGCGGTTGCATGGCTTGGTGGTGTCCGCCTTATATTGGGGCGGTTGCCCATGCGGTTGTCCATGTGAAGACGAGTTGTTGACTACTAACTTTGACCGGCTCTAGATTCTTCGTTTGGACTCCGTTTTCTGAGCCGTTTGCGTCTATGCGTTCGTCTCTTCGTCTACTTCACTCCCGGCTTGGTTTTCCTCATGTTAAACCAATAATTTTGTGAGATAAACAATAAAACATAAACTAGAGGAAAACTAACCGAAGTGGAGAAATGAGCAAGAAAAGTGCTAATATTATACATGAAATACACCTATAAAACATGCTCATTTGGACACTTATCAGTACATAACCTTCATTAGGGTTATAAATATATTTTTATACCCTAATTACACATTAAGAACATGTGGGAAAAATTCCGGAAGAAAACGGATCCAAACAATGTGTTAAAACGCTAACGGAGTCTTAAAGCGCGTTTTTCGAGAAATCCGAAAACGTGACTTTAAACAGTTAAATGACCCCGTAAAAATAATAGTTGATTATGTAACAATAATTAAACATTAATGGGAGTTTAATTGCCATTAATATCAAAGGAATGAGAAACTTCCAGAAAATGGTCCCGGTTAGTGAATAGTGCTAAACCGGGTAAATAAACGAGCGTTTCTGTTAAAGGACGAAAAATGCTCCAGCGTGTTTACAGTGGTGGGACGGTTTTATTAATGTAAACAGCTCACTCACTAAGACTAGTTAACTAAAATAAAGTAAAAAAAAAAATAGAAACACCACTTATACCCCCACACTCTCTCTCCTTCCTTATTTTCTTTTTCCCCCTCTCTCTTCCTCTCTTTCCTCTCTTCCTCCACCGATTTTTCTCCTCCCTCTCTGCTGGTTGGACGTTCTTGAGCCCTCCCATGGCTTCCTCACCTTCTCTCCATGTCCAAGCTCCATTTGAGCTCCAAATCAAAAACAAATCACATTTTTTCCTCTCATCTTCCTCTATCATCCTCTCTTTTCGAAATTTCAAAAGGATGAAGTTGACCTCCATGGGTTTTCCCCATTTGAAGAGAAAATGGCACCAATGTGAAGCTTGGAGTCTCCTCTTCCTTCTAAGGTAAAGATTTCCAAGAAAAGTCATTTTTCCCTCATCTCTTGGTGTAATTGATTTTTCACCATTGTTGATACCTTGTTTTCTCCTTGTTCTTGAGCTCCAAATTAATCCTTCAATGGTGGAGTAATCCCCTTCTTGATTCAAGGGAGAGAATCCCTCTTAAAAACTTCAAAAAGGTAAACCCTAACTTGTGTTCTAAGCCCTTTGATTTGATTGAGTTTTTTAAGGGTTTAGGTAGTTAATTGTGTATGTTTTTGTGTTCTTGGATGTTGGGATGGAGTTTGGAAACTCCATACCCTCTTGTCCGATTTTGAAGAGATGAGGAGCAAGAGGTGAATTAAGGAGACTGGTGAAATTAAGGTAAGGAATCCACCTTAAATCTTGTTTAAAATTATTTAAGTGTTGGGATGGGTAAACAAATTAATGAACCCAAAATTATGGATTGAAATCTGTGTTGGAATGTGCATAATTAGTTTTGGAGAAGTTTGTGAATTAATGTTGAGTTGAGGGCCTTAAGAGCCAAATGTTTTGAGTTGTGATTGATATTGTAGTTATGGAGTTATGGTGGTTATGTTGTTGTTGATGGAATTTGAGGATTTGTAATGTGCTGTTAGGACCCTTGAAAGGGTGTGGCTAGATTAGGGTTGAAAATGATGTAAATTGATGAGGATGAATGTGTAAGGTTATGGGGAGGTTATGGCAAAATTTTAAGGGAAAATGAGTGTTTGATGATGGCTTGATGGATGAGAGAACTTAGGTATTCAAATGGGATGTTGATGTTAAATAGAGAGGAGTGTTGGCCTTGAAAATGGTGGACGAATAATGAAGATAAGAGAGTGCAAAACCTATAGCATAATGGTGCTTGGTGACTTGGGATTTCAAGGGAAAGAATGGTGTTTGTCACTTGTGAAACAAGGAGTGAGTATGGATTTTTAGAAATGCAATTCTGGTTGAAAATCACCTCTGTTAGCTGAATTTTAGGTATGTCCGAACTTCCGTCTGGACTTGGAAGTTCGGACATGCCCCGTCGTTTATAAATATTCTGAGTTTTTAGTTGTGTCCGAACTTCCGTCCGAACTTGGAAGTTCGGACACTCGAAAAATTTCCCCAGGTTAATTTGCTTCGACTTGTGTCCGACCTTCGATGTCCGGACACAAGTTCGGACGCCTGTAAGTTTTCTTCAGATTCGGTCTCGACTTGTGTCCGAACTTGGAAGCTCGGACACAAGTTCGGACAGTTGGAAATTTTCCTTTGGTTTTTGCTTCGACTTGTGTCCGAACTTCGAAGCTCGGACACAAGTTCGGACATTCGTCAGTTTTCACCCATTTGAGTCTCGACTTGCGTCCGAACTTCGGATTCTCGGACACAAGTTCGGACATAGTGTAATTCTGAGTAAAAATTTTGTTTAAGGGTAGGAAATGATACCCAATGATGGGGATTGATGAGTAAGGATGTTATACGGTTGTTAAGGATATGTTAAGTGAGTTATAATGGTAATTTAGTGGTGAAAAGTTGTAATAAGAATGTGAAGTTATAAAACTACTTAACGGGGTTAACCATGGGCGCATTAGTCGTTAAATAATTATAATACCCCGATGTTAATAAAGATAGTTATAATGTTACCAGTTGTTCAAAGATTTTCAAGGAACATGTGATGGCACATTAGAACGCACCTTCGGTGACAGGTGTGGTTTTCTTGCAACCTGTGTCCTACCGGATTACACCGGCTTGTATGCCAATGTGTTTTTCTGTGTGTTTGCCACCTTGAAAGATAAAGCATGAAATGAGTTTATAGTAATTCATTATTGTGGCGTAATTAATTCCGATACCGCTTAACCTTAGTTGTGTGTTAAATAATAGTTAACTGACCTTAGGTTCACATAAGAGATCGGTATTCGGAATAAACGTCCCAACCCACGGGAACGTTCTAACTACGGCTATCCGTGCGTTAGTGTATGTTGTGACTATGTGTGATGTATGTGACTTGTTCAGTATGTTGTTGTTATTGGATACTGTTATCCGTGTTGTTAAAAAGGGATGTGATTTCCCTTATGTGTCTAACCGTGGTAGTAACACTATGTAATGTATGTATGTGATAAGTTCCATGAAGGAACCTTAACTAATAAGTATATGTTATGTATGGTGAGGAACCCGGTCGTTCCGGTCGCGCTCATTGTTTGGGAGTTGATGTATATATGTGAATTAACTCCCATCCTGTTATGTTAGGGTTGTTTTCCTTCACTGGATTTCGACCTCCCACTAGCTTAGCCAAAGCTTACCTACCCGACCTCCACATCGGGCTAGGAGGGAAATTATGTGTAATGTTGGTAGGGTGTGATGCCTAAGTTCGCTTCGACTCCCTCTTTATTATGTTACGGTTGTTTTTCCTCCTTGGATTACAACCACCCACAAGCTTAACCAAGGCTTACCTACCTCATCATTATTGGAGCTAGGGGGAAATTGTGTAAGGTGTGGTCGGTCCTATATGAGGCCGCCACACCTAAGTAAAGAAAATGTATGTATGTTGTGCTCAGGCTTATATCACCCCGGCACTCCCTAAGTAAAGTTTATGTTCTCTAAGAAGAATGGAATTAAGTGTGTATGTTATTAAGTGAAATGTGTGGTTATGTTGTGTGGCTAACCCTGTGTTTGTGTTCTTTTAATGGATGTGTGCTTTTAAGCATGAAGTATGTGTATAGTTGTGCATGTTTGAAAAAATCAACCGCATGCTAAGACGATAATTAGTTGTGCGTGGCCCGGTAGCATGCGAGCTGCGGGATTACCATACCAGCAAAGGTGCTGAGCCCCCTGGGGGGGCCACCCTTTCTTCTTTTCCTGTTTCAGGTATAAGGAACTGGAAGCCGTTCGAGAGTAGGACGGGGTAGCTGTTTGTAGGTGGTAGTCATGTGAAATGTGAATGTATTGTAGGTGTGTAGTAAGACCGAAATTGTATCAGCGTTAGTTGAATGAAGATACTCGGTACAGTTGTTAAGTAAGTGTATAATGAATGTTGGACATGGAACGGGATTAATGTGTAGTTGCTCGGGAGTTTAGTCCATCAGACCGGTACAATGTATGTACGTTAGCTTGTTAGCCACGTGGGTGGCTAACGGCGTGTAACACCAAAGAGTTAAGTTATGTTGTGAGTTGTGATTTCCACTGCAACGTGTTGTTAAGTGTGTTGTTAGTAGTTGGGGTGTTACAATGGAGGTTGTGGGCAGCTCTCGGTGGAAGTTGGAGAAGACGAAGGTACTGAGGGAGAAGGAGGAAAACCGATTATAATGCGATAGATATGGGGTCGTTGGTCGATGTAGTGTTGCGTGGGAATCCTCAAGAGGGATGGGCATTTTGAAAAACAATTCCCTCTGTTGCATGGGAGTACATGGCAATCTGGAGAATAATTCGCTCTGTCGTTATGGAAGTTTGAAGCAGTTTGTTTTTGAAGCATCGATTTCAGAGGAGAATGTCGAGTGTTTCTCCACTCTTTCTTTTCTGTAACTTTAGTAGTGAGGCTACTAATTATAATTCGTTGGTATCTATTACCGAATTCGAGCACAGCTCAACCGGTTAAGGCTTCGGGAATGGTACGAAAGGTCTCGGGTTCGACTCCCGGCTAGAGCATGTTTGCTCTTTTTTTTTCAGCCTTATTATGCCTATTTATGTATATAAGAGAATTCGGCCACCTTATATAATTTAGGAGATCTATTTGTTAGACTCCTAACAAGGATTTATAAATAATATTTGAAGTAATTTTACAAGAGTTTACCTTAGGAATTTAACAAGGTATTTTTGAACACCTTGGGATGATTGTAGATCCAAGTTTCCTTCATGAAATAATGAAGAGAATATGGATTTAGAAGGTTTAAATTTGAAAATTGCTTAAGGAATTTTCTTAAGATTTTCAACATGAAAATATACCTTAACTTGATCTTGTTGTTCCTTGTGTTGTTGTTGAATCTAGGAACCTCCTTGGAGCATGTAAGCTTGGCGAAAGTTAAGAGAGTTGCTAGGATGATCCTGCTTCAAGACTTAGTGGATTTGACTAGGAATTACATAGAAATGGTGTTAGGAACTAGTACACCATTAATGGAGTTTATTAGCACTTAGGAATTAACTTAGGAAGAAAGGAGAAAAGAGCGAACAAGAGGAGAAGCTTACCATTCGGTTAAGGCATGGCAAGGAAAATGAATGGACACCTACGTATGATTTAAGGCAAGAACAAGGCTGAACAATAATGGGAATTATTGGCTTCTCATATGTGATTATTTTATGCCTTTGATTTATTTAATTTGACTTGGAAAATCAAAGTTAGAATGTTAGATGGTTAGGGAGTTAGAGAGAAGCCACAACAATCAGTCAAGCTTTCACAATGATCAACTAAGCACTTCACAAGCCAGCACAACTCCAAGTTCAAACACCGTGCGACCCAAGCATAAAGTAAAATATTTATATGAAGGTGCGGTAAACCGATTGCATGCTTTTATCTTGCTTAGGTGGTGGCAAATAAACACTCAACAAACAAGCCGGGGTAACCCCGTTAGGACACAGCGCATGAGGAAGTCATACCGTGCACCGTCGATCTCGGACTCTCGTTTCCCCTTTGGTTCGACTATTCGGCCCCTATAACATATCATGAAGTCGTACGGTTAATGATCTTACTTAACCTAGTTTACTTCATCTCTTACGGTTACCGACTTGTATTATCTAAGTCAAGGCACGTTAACTTTCACACTTAAGTTGTTTAACTCACATCTTCCCCAAACTTGTTCAAGCCCTTAATTACCTTTAAACACTATTAATTAACTCCTAATCATCTTATAAATCCATTACCAAACCAATCCCCACCTTATAATGCAAGTTTATAAGTTTATGGCTACTTTTAGATTGGTCCGGGACTTTAGTCCCGGACCAGGCTTGAATCAAACTCTCGGCGCATTTTCATATATGGTCCGGGACCTTAGCAGGGACCTAAGTCCCGGACCAGTGATGGTTGAAACTCTCGGCATAAATCAAGGGGGTGGTCTGGGTCCTTGCCATGGGACTAAGTCCCGGACCATGGTGAGGCAAACTCTCGGTGTGTTTTAGGTGGGTGGTCCGGGTCCTTATGCACAAGCTAAGTCCCGGACCCATGCAGTAAGAAAGTCTCGACCAGATTTCAGTAGGTGGTCCGGGACTTGGTCCTGGACCTAAGTCCCGGACCCTGCTACGGTTTTAACAGATTGCACACTTCAGTTTTTGTTTTAAGCTTGCCCTTTCACCCATTTCTTCCCTAATCTTTTCCTAGGTGTCTAAACATGTTTTAGCATCATTTAAATACTCTAAACCAACCTAAATCATTTGGTTAAATCACCTATTAAAATCTAGCCAACTTACATAATTTCACTTAAATTTCCTAAGGCACCAAGTGCAGTTTTTGTTCCTTGTTGTTTCTTAACTCCTACCTTCATTTCTATTGTCATTCTACCTTTACCATATACATTATTACTCTTCTACAACCTCCCCACATAAACACTCCTTCCCCGATTGATTTCCTACGTCATTAGCTATCCAAACTCCACCTAGAACACAACTAGTCTTCAAAAACAGTTTTTACCCATTCAAGCAACTAAGTCCTCCACATTGCTACAGAAAATTCGCCATAGCTTCCCTACATTTCTAGACATTCCCACAACATAATTTTTCAGTTCTAATCACCATAACTAACCAAATCCCTCAAAGGATTCTAACAGCACACAAGTTAATTAAATTCACATGTATTTTCCTGCACAACACCCCTTGTTTCTCCTTGGTTTCCAAGTCCTTAAACACTAATCAAACAACTCCAAAACAGCCTAAAACTCTTCCCCATTATACCACAACACAATCCATTATCCAAATCATTCAAATTCCTCCTTTTTAATCGTTAAAACTGTTGCAACCCATAACCAAAACTAGCTCAAGGTGTATGTCTTTACCTTATGTTTTTCCTAGCTTTTCCTTCTCTTCCTTCTCTCTCCTTCTTTCTTGTTTCTTGAATTCTTGCTCTATCCTTCCCCCACCAAACCGGCAAGCTACAGCCAATCCCCCACACCATACAACTTATTAGAATCTTACCTTAACTAATCTTTCACTTAAAACAAATTTAGGGTTTGCAAGAGGGTATTACCTTAAGCTCTTAGAGAGGCTTTTGAACAGCAAAGAGAGGGGGTTTCCAGCTCCAAAATGAGGCACCAAAACCGGCTAGAAGAAGGAGAAGAACCAAGCAAATATCAGATTTTCATTTTGCCCCAAAAGGCTAGAAAAATTTGAACTTTGAAGGCTATTTTTACCTTAGAACCAAGAGGAGATGAAGGGAGTCGCAATGAGGGTCTTGAAGCTCCAAAGTGTGCTACAGCCATGGTGAGAAGTTGTGAGCTTTTCAATTTTTAAAGGGTGGAAAAGAAAGCTCTTGAAGAGAGGAGTGTAGTGGTGTAATTTTTGTTGAGTTTGGAGTTGATTTGGGCACTCAAAAATGGAGAAGAAGAGAGGGGCTGGAGGAGGAGAAAGAAATCGCCATTGTTGAACCAAGGAGGAAGAAGAAGGCAGTGAGGGGCAAAATAATCGTGACAGAGAGGAGGTGCTAGGAGAGAGAACTTCTTTTTTTTACTTTAGTACTTTCTTCCTTTTATTCTTTTTGTCCTTTAGCTAATTAGGAGAATTAAAAAGAGAGGGGGATGGGTATGCTGGACGGCTAACACACTCACACACAAGTGTGTTTTAGTTTTTATTTGCAAGGTGGACACACTAACTTAGCTTATTTATACTTTTACCCCACAACCTTTGTTTTTTTACAGTTTCACTAACCGGAACCCGTTTCCCGGATTTTTCTCGTTAAATTAATTTTATTGGTCCTAGAACTTCATTAAAATTTGCTAATGACTATTTGATTGACTAAAATTATTACGGGTCTATTTAACCCGCTTAAAGTCACGTTTTCCCGGTTTCCTCGAAAAACGCGCTTTAAGGTTCGTTTGTGTTTTTAATCCGTTTTAAGGATCCGTTTTCTTCGGGATTTGTTCCCTCCTGATTATTTTAGCATAATTAAGCTTCTAAAATCTTAATTAGCTTAATTAATCACTGTTTTAAACTTTTGGGGTATTTCATGAGTTAAATACTAGGTGAGCCTTGTACAGAGAAGAGGGTATTCTAAGGTATCCAAGTCGTATCCGAATTTATTACTTGTATGATGGATCTAAGAGTTAAAATGATTGATGGATATAATTATTAGACAGTATGAGCCTAGATGCGTTAATAAGAACTTACCTTTTTGCCAAGAGGAAAAACTGGCTTCCCCGCTTGATGATTTGATCAAAGGAACTTAGTTCCGGGGATTAAGGAATACACTAGATTCAAGTATAGGTCATAGCAGTTATTGGAATAGTTGTATAGTAGTCAAGGAAAATGTACATGTAGTAATCACCACGTCACAAAGTTTGATAAGATAAAATTTGGAAAATGATAATTATGAGGTTGTTTGATATTTGGCGTGGGAGGTCGAACTTGATCCTGGTCAGATCAAGGGAAAACCAAACACAAAATGGTGTGGAGGGATAGTTCAACACTGATGCTGACCCCGTCAGGGTTGAATGATTCCTGAGACTCCTTAAAAGTGGTCACAAATATTTCTGTCATACGTAAGTATTTATTCTTAAATCTAATATAAAATTTGACTAATAAGTATATGAGATGTAGAAGGTGTAAATTAAGAGTTAAGTTGTCCAAGTTACCCTGAGGAGATTAAATAGCTAAAATAACTCCGCGTATGTCGGAAAAATAGTCAGTTGTGAGGGAAATATTAACCATTATTATCCCATGAACCATGCTAACAAATTAAATAAGAAATCAAGAGACAATTATCAATAATGAGAGTAGTCTCAAGTTAGCTTCTAAGTCATGGCCAAATTGCCATCCGGAAGGAAAGATCGACTTCCATGTCTTTCTTTATGAACTCAACCCAATATATTAAATGGGAACCTACCTATAAACATGGTAGAATAAGAGTAGAAACATTATACTAATTCTCACATGAATTGATTCGTAACCGCAAGAACATGTCCAATTGAGAGGAAACTATACCTTGTTAGAAACCTTAGCGGTAACCCTACTGTGGTATACCGGATGAACAATACGATAGTAATCGTGTATATACTACCGACAATTGGAGAATCAATAATATCAAGAAATCTTTCTATAATATACATAAGATGCACGGCTTGACCGTAGCTCATACTCTACATTGAAAATGAAAACCGAATATGGTGACAGTAAACTCAAATACCAGAATCACAAGATGATGTTCTGAAGATCAAAGAGAGAGATTTTAAGTAAGCCCGAGCACCGACGATTACAACTATAAGAGGCGATTAATGAAATTATGTTATATACAATAGTTTAAACAAGCCATGAGATAATATTGGCAATGTACAAATAGAAGAGCACCTTCACCCACACACACGGGATTCAAACAAACAGCATACTAATGCACTATGAAACATATCAGGGAATACATAGATTTTTGAGGACTATACCTCGTAGGACAGAAGTCATATGCTAATGTCCCTAGGAGAGACCTCGAATTCGCAGTAGGCGATCGAGTCTTCCTTAGAGCTTCACCTATGAAGGGAGTTTTTAGATTTGGGCAGAAGGGCAAGCTAAGCCCGAAGTATGTAGGACCATACCTTATTACGGAGCGAGTGGGCCCATTAGATTACAGGTTAAATTTACCTGTTGAGCTTGGGAGAGTGCACAAGGTATTCCACATTTCACAGCTAAAGCAGTTTGTGCCTCATCCATCACATATTTTAGAGCCCGAGACACTCGAGCTAAATCCTACACTTAGATATGAGGAAACCCCAGTTCGCATTTTAGACCCTAAGACTAGGGAGACCAGGAACAAGACCATTAGAATGGTCAAGGTTCTGTGGTCAAACCACAACATTGAAGAGACGACATGGGAGTTAGAAGACTCCATACGAGACAAGTATCCAGCAATTTTCTCTTAGTTTTGTGTATACTTGTGGGGTACGTGGGCGTAACCCTTTTTAAGGGGGGTAGAGCACCACATGCGACTACTAGTTTTGTAATTGGTTGTGTGTGTTTGATTGTTGCGCATGTGTGCAATTGGTTGGATGGTTATGGTGATTGATATGTCCTATGTGACAATGGTTGGTTATTGATGTTATGTCCTATGAGACACTTGTACGGTTATTGCTGGGTCCTATGTGACACTTGAATAAGTTATGGTTGTGTTCTATGAAACACTTGGATGTTTATGGAAGCACTTAATTACCTTGCAGTATGTTCACTCCTACAATCACACAAGGGATTTACAGCCAAGGGTTTACACCTATGCACTCTGTAGGACTGAGGATTTGGTATTGCACTTGTGCAGTGATGACCGAGTGGGATAGCTAGGAAGTTGGAACACGTATTGTTTTACAGTATTTACCAGGTTATTTGTGCTACGATTACGTTGAATATCATGAGTAAGGTTATGTGTTGTATACACTTGGATTACAGATGGAATGTAGAGGTGTCAATATAGTATTGACACCCAAAGAATGATAAGTATACAGGAATAGTTATGAGGAACTTGATTCCATAGGATGAATAAGTATAAGTTACGACTTCGGACGAAGTCCTTTTAAGGGGGGTAGACTGAAATACCCCTAACCTTTAAATATTTAAATAATGATAAATAAGTATTATTTAGGGGATTACTAAACTCTGAGAAAAGTATATAAGCACTTGGGTGTTAAAACGCACCTAAGCTCCTTAAGGTCAAAAATGTGCGTTAAAGCCCGACCTTAAGCTAAACAAGTTATATAAGTTATAAAACTCATATGAAGTTAATCAAGGATCATTTTATGACCTTTAAAACACAAGTCCTCAGTTAGAACTGAGTAAAAATACAATAGGCCTGGGAGTTCCCTTAAGGGCCCCTTAAGGCCCGAAAGTCCCGGAGATACTTTATTAAATAAAGTAAAGCATTACACTTCATTATAAATACACAATAACACTTTAGTGAACATTTAAGATGATGTTCTCAAGCTAAATTCTCAGTTAAAGACAAAGTGCTCGGGGGTTCCCGATGAGGACCCCATAAACCCACGGGAGTGCCTCAGAGAGGTACCGAAGTGGCATAAACCCCAATATAAATTATTCTAAGAGTTCCTAACATTAATATTCACCATTCTAAAGTGAATGCTCAAGCTACTTTTTCAAAAATACACAAAGTGCTGGGACGAATTTCTTAACGCTCCTTTTTGCCCCGGGAGTGTCCCGGTAGGCCGAAAATTGAGTTACGAGTTTATATAACCCCATATAAGTCAATGTAACACCTTAACATATTATTATTGACTATAAACAATGTCAATAAACACTTGGAACTCATAGTGACTAATTAATTTCCAGAAAACTCCTTAAAGCACAAAAACGCACCTTCGGGTGTCACAAAATGCGTTTTACGCAATTGCCTTAGAATTTTTGAGGAGCCACGAGTTGATAATATTAAAAGGGGATATATTAACATCTAAATAAATTAATGCCAGTGCTAAAATCATAGCACAACCAGGGGCGATATTTGAGTCAAAAGGTACCTAAAATCAGCATTTTTACCTTAAAACTTTCATCTTTTACCATGGTATAAATGTACCAATTAGATGCTGGAACCTATTACACATATTAGTATGGTCTTAGTACAATATAGTGTAACAAAAATCAAATGAAAAATTAATCCCATTTGGTCCCTAATCCATGCGCCATTTCATGCCTATTTGGACTAGTTTTAATTCAAAAATTTGTCTTATGCTAATGTGACTCACCTAGCATATATTATAGGATGAAGTAACAATTAATTCAGTCATGTGGAGCCTTCAAAAACCGTATGACCTGCAAAGAAGACAAGAAGATTAGTATAAGAAAAGTAATCAAATTAAAATATGCTACTAGAACTAGCTCTTTAGTACTAGGAAATAAACAAACAAAATCAAGTTGCTTACCCACATGTGCTGCCGATTGGGATCAATAAAGGAGGGGAATTATTGCTGTCAATTAGCCAAAAGAAACACTATCTAACAATGCATGATCCTTAGTCAAATAACATAGACAAAATCAATTGTCTTATATGACATGTGTGGCCGATTTCAATAAGAAAAAGAGGGCTTGTTGCCTTATTAAATCAAGCTAAATTGTCTACCTATCTAGCCATGATATTTGGTCTTCAATTATCAAAGAAATAAGTCTCCTAGATGAACATGTGGTACCATAAAAAACATGAGAAAACAAGACAAAATCTATATAGAAAATCAAAAGAAAATATGCACTAAACTTGCTCTTGTCTTCTAGTTTCAAGTGGCCAATAAAGACCTCCATTATTCTTGTCAATCAGCCGATTTCTTGCATCAATTAAGAGACCTTCTTGAGCCAATCAATCAAATAATTAATAAAGGAAATATTAAACAATTTGACAATTATTGTCAAAATAATTCCATTTGATTGATTGTCTTTCCCTACCTTATTCATACGTGAGTTTGGCCTCATTTCTTCCTTGCCACTCACTTGGCCGATTGAGTAAGTTATCTTATTCTCTCTTTTATTCTTTCTTTGCTAAGTTAATTCCTTAGAGCTTCTAAGCTCCATTTATGGTGTTTTAATTCCTAACACCATTTCTATGTAAATTCCTAGTTAAATCTACTAAGTCTTGAAGCAAGAATCATCCTAGGAATTCTTACAATTTTCGCCAAGGTTAGATGCTCCAAGGAGGTTCCTTAATTCAACAACAACACAAGGAACAACAAGATCAAGTTAAGGTATATTTTCATGTTGAAAATCCTAAGTAAATTCCTTAAGGTATTTTCGAAAATTTAGAACTTCTAAATCTATATTCTCTTTATTATTTCATGAAGGAAATTTAGATCTACAACCATGTCAAGGTGTACCAAAATACCTTGTTAAATTCCTAAGGTAAACTCTTGTAAAATTACTCCAAATCTTATTTATAAATTCTTGTTAGAAGTCTAACAATTAGATCTCCTAAATGTATTCAAGGAGGCCGAATTCTCTTCATCAAAATAACATTTGGAGAGCTTGGAATTCAAGGAGAAATCAAGTACAAGAATTGTCTTGATTTAAGGAGTAAGTATATATAATTAAGGTTATTAAGTTTAAGCTTGATTTAAGCTTCAAACGTTGGTATAAAAATTATGTATGACCATTAGATAAATTAAGGCCGAAAATCATAGGTTAAAATATCAAGAAAATAATTTATAACATATAAGGTAAGATTATTACCTTAAGGTATAAATTTTTGTCACAAAAATTAATTAGGGTACATATATATTCAAACCGAAATACCTAAGGGTCAAATGTTATATTTGAGTTTATAATCATTCTAAGTCATTAACATAATTTTTAGAAGTGTTATATGGCTTATATACATTTATATGTACATATTATAAAGTTTAAATCAAGTTTTGAAACTATATGGTAAGGATTTATTAAAGCCAAGAGCTTAATGTATTATTTGGTGATTTTTGAAATATATATAAGTGTATTACTTATATTATAAATTTTGGGAACATTAAAAATAACTACAAGTATTTATATGGCTAGTTTATAATATTATGTGGCTAAAATATAAATTTTGAAAAGTTTGGTATACTTATTATAATTACCGAAAACTAGAGGAGTGATTTGGTATAATTATGATATAATATAAGGTAGGAATTAATATTATGAATTTTAGTGAATTTAAATAAGTGTAAGTTTAAAATAACAATTTATAAAGTTTTGGGACTATTTTGTAATTATTGAGAAGTTTGGGAGTATAGCCGAATTACATATGATTTTATGGGTATATTAAAGTATTAATTATGAAATTAAGTCTTGGTCAAAGTGTTGACCAAAAACTTTGGGTTAAAATGATTTATTACATAAAATATTAAGTTTTTAAAGGTTAAGGGTGCATATGTGAATTATAAAAGTATAAGTGTTCAACTGAATTTAATTTGGGGCAAAAGCATAATTTGCAAAATTATAAGGACCATTTCGGTATTTAAAGGATTAAATGTTAAAAGTATAATTTATAAGTTAATATGTAACTTATGTAAAGTTTTAAGGGCTAAAAAGTAATTATATGGGAGATTATGTCAAAACCAAAATGGACATGGGGAGAAGATATAATTTACGAAAGTATAGGGGCACTTTCGGTATTTTAAGAGAATTAAATATTAAAGGTATAGTTTATAAGTTAATATGTGACTTATACAAAGTTTTGGGATTAAATTGTAAATAAAGGAAAGTTATTTATTAAGGCCGAATATATATGTGGTCACTTGGTAATTTATAAAGAATAGAATATTCATTTAGCAATTACCCAAATGATTAAGGGGTTAATTAATAATTCATAGAGGCTAGTGTGTTTAAATTATAATTACCAAGAATGAATGTGGACATTTGGTAATTTATAAAAAAATTAATATAATAGCTTTGCAATTTCTGAAAGTTAGTATGGATAATTAATGAATTATAAAAGATATATGGTTATTTGGAAAACTATTAAAGTTGTTGAGTATAAAATATAAATACCGAATTTATAAGGTTGGATTTGTAGTTAAATAAAGAAAGGAATTAAAACTAGGTAATATAATGTATTATGGTATGTCATGGAGAATAATACAAGTTTATAAAATAAAGGTGGTTATAATAAAAATAACCAAATGGTTTGATTGTAAAGGTCTGTTGTAATACGCTAAGTATTATAAACTATGTAGTTATATCCTAAGTAAAATACTTAGGAAACGAGACTCGACATCGTCGGTTTCTAGGGCATTGTCTCGAACATGAATGTTACCTAGTCTAACCCTAGGTATGCGTAAGACCCACAGGGCGGCTAATAAAGGTAAGTGATGATTCTCCATATTTAAAACTGTAACGGTTAGCGACTAACTAAGTCAACAATGTGTGTGTGGTTAGAAGTGATGGTTACCTTAATCCAGTTAGTCATTGGCTGCGGGTCGCGCGTTGAGATCTCTTGAGTTAACCCGGATCGGGCTAACTCTAATTTGACCTGGTCGAGCCTAGATAGATCGACGGGTTTGGTGATAACATGGGCGCCTTTAAAAAGGCAATATATGGACGCCTTTAAAAAGGCTAAGTGAATGGGCACCTTGTGTGCATGGGACTACTGTCCAAGTGAGGTTGTTACGGGCTGTCCTAACTGAAGCCCGCCAGTGCTAACCAATTAATGATTTATGCGAGGGCCCGGGGGCCGACTGGTGAAGTATGTGATGGTGCTAATCAACGTGTGCGAATTGTCACCCTGATATGTTGCTTACTGTAATGTTGTGATGGGTATATGATTGTAATGACTGTTTGGATTGGATGGATGGTTATGTGATCATGCATGTTTGTTATAGTATTTATTATATCTGTAAAATGGTAAAGCATGAAATCAATCTAATATCAAGATGGTTAAAAACGACAAGTGACCATTAGGGTCCAGGCCCGGCATACTCAGCGTCTATCGCTGAGACTACACTCATTGTGCAGGTTGCTGATCAACGTTGAAGCCGAAGTGCGGGAACCGGGTAGTTAGGGTTACTTTAGTTATCGTACATGGAATTTATTTGAATAACGATAACAGTTGGGGATTGTTATACCCAAAATTTTGACCCCCCTGGTTAGGGTCTACGAGGTCCTGGTGTTGTGAGGGGCATTTTAATCAAGTAGTGAGGGATTCCGGCTCGAACGGCGCATCCCATGGCATGAAGGGCAGCTTCGTCATTTTCAGGGGCGTTTTGGTAATCTTTAAGGGCTCCTGAGACCTCCTATAAGCTTTCTCTCTCCTCCAAAGGATGCCCAAATCAATTCAAAATGCTTTGATATTTTAACCCATGATAAAGGATGACATTCTAAGCATAATGGCGTTGGAATTTTGATTTTTCGAATTTCCAATAATTTTCTAGCAATTTCTGACTGAATCTGACAAGAAATTCAATTTAAAAATATTCCAACATTTAAAAAATTCGTTCCACCTCAGAAAATTCATAATATCCATCCTTGACATGTGGTTAAAATTTCACAGCAAAATTCCTTTGGGAAGTCTTTTGATTAAATATCAAAAAATCTTACTTTTACTAGATTTTCTTTATCTTTAAGAAAGTCTATATAAGGGGATAGGTTTTTGGATAAAATCAAAACCTCACATGCTCAAGAACCCTAGGGAGTCAAAAAAGGCAGCCTCCTCTCTCTCTCTCACGTTTTCCAACACCCGGCCACCCAAATCATACCGAAAATCCCCGAAATCACCATCTAAACACGTTTTCCAATCCCCAAAGCACCAATAGTCATCAAAACTCCACAAAAACACCACCAAAACGTGAAGAACAGCAAGAACAACCAACAACCAGAAGCTTGGTTCGAAATCCTTTCGGGTCTGCCATCAACGAGGCACTCGACGAATCCCGGCGTGAAGAATCATCTTGAATTCGAAGGTAAAACAGGTTACCACTCTACTTTTCTAATTCCCCACGACTTTATTAACCCTCTGTCAAATTTTGGGCTCAAACTAACCTTCGTACGCTCTGTATTGCTATTTGTTTAAGCTTCTATCCAATAACTTGTTTACAAAGTTTCGTGTTTAATTCGAATTCAAATTGAAAACTTTCAATCACTAACGTCTTGTACATCTTTCAGGCTACACACCCATAAAATTTGAGCCAAAAACACCTTCGGGAACACCCTAACGCGCCGTCCGAGGGCTGTCCGCACCCACGGACGTCATGTCCGGGGTCCCGGACTCACTGTCCGTAAGCCCGGACGCCCACGGACGGCGGCGGGATTTTTAAAATTTTAAAAATTTAGGTTTTCTAATAATGTCCGGGCCCACGGACAGCCTGTCCGTGGCCCCGGACTTTGCAATTTTCTGTTTTCTGTTTAATTCGACTTTTATTTTCTGTATAGGTTAACTGGGGTCCGTGGTTTCGGACATTAGGTCCGTGGCTACGGACGGAAACAAAATTTGACCTAATTCTGCCTCCGAAACCCTAGTTTAGGTTTTAATTTCCACTTTAATTTTCTGTCAAAAAATGCTAAAAAACACAAAAAACAGAAGCTCGCGCACTTAGGTTAAAACGACTCGTAATAAGCCGTAAATAAACCAAGTAGAGGAAAAACGACCTAGGAAGGGTAATGAAAGTAATTGAACCCTAATTAAGTCGAATATCAAGCCCCCGAACCCGAACTCTCCTTTCCTAATTTAATCTAGGTCAAAATTAGGTGGCGACTCATAATAGGTTCCAGTGAGCTAGCCTAGGTTTTAATAATTATTGTTATATGACATAGTTTTAATCTTAGGTTATAAGTGGACCTAAAACCCGATTAGATCCTAATCAACTTTAATCAACATAGGATAGGGTTTAAAATCGAGGCTCACAGACTGGCGACTCTGCTGGGGACAATTCTTAATTTTAACTTGTTTAATTTTAAGAAAGAGGGCTTAACTCGAAATTGTTTTTTATGGCTTTATTACTTTGTTTGTTTACTTTTGTGCGCACTTTAATTTTGCACCTTGCATCATATGAGAGCGAGGGTCCACACAAACCAGTTTCACCCCGGGACCCATCTAGGGTCCCCTGTCAGGGACTCACACCTTTTAGGTGATGTGAATAAGTGGGGAAAAGAGGGGGTGTCGTCTAACCACACCCCCTTAATACCTGGGCTTTAGCCCCAAGCATTTTCCTGGCAGTACCCTTACCTAGCCCATTGTTTGGTCAGTCAAAGACCCGACCGTAGACGCACACCTTCAGGTGATGTGGAAAAAGTGGGGAAGCCCAAAGAGAATAGCGTGCAAGCCCTATTCCTTTGTGGTGACCTGGGCCCGCGCCCCAAGCACCTCTCCGGATCGATCCATACCTGGTTTGATTTAAACATCTAGTGAGGACATGTTGAATCTGTGTGGGCCTTGTTTGCTTGTGTGATCGGCCCACTACCCAGCCTAGAAACTGATAGGAATTTCTCCTACATCAACCTAGCCCAACCCGAATTGGCAGCTCTATTTGTTTGCGGCCCAGAGGCCCTGTTTGGTTTAACATGTGAGTCGTTCGGGTTTCGGCCCAAAAGCCTAGACTTAGGTGATTTCTCTCCTGGCCCAATTTGAATTATCCAATTAGTTCTAGGCCCATAAAAAAATCCACCTGAAATAACTCACAAGTCCTGAAAAAAAAACTTTTCGGCTTAGCAACCATCTTCTCTGGCCCGATGAAAGTTAGGCCCATTTGTGATTTAGGGAGCATTCTGGCTCATGTGCTTTACTTCAGGCCCAAACACATTCTGGCCCAAGGGCTCACTCTAGTCCAGGTAGACTTCTTATCATGACCCTAACCCAAAACCCTAGATCTAGGTGTCATCTTTTAGGCCCAACCAAAATCACTCGGCCCAAATTCCAGCTCACATATTGAGCAGTCATTCTGGCCCAAGTACCACACTCATGACTCATTTCATCTAGGCCCATAGACCAATTCATAGTTTTGGCCCATGAGCTTCGCTCTCAATCCAGAATTTCGGCCCATAAAACATCTGAATCCAAGATAGTTTGCATAATTCATTCATTCCAGTTTCCGGCTTCAAGGCCCAACAAGAACATCAAACGAATCTTAGACTTCAAGGCTTATCTCTCGACCCAGTGGCCCATTCACGGTCCATGTGACTTCCTTCAGCTTGTTTGCTCGGTTTCTAGATTAAGGGATTCAGGCCTACATGTCCGTTCTAGTCTAGGAATCACTATAATCTGTGCACTCCACTCTCAGTTTGGCGAAGACTCAGGCCCAGTTACTTCCTACATAACCCATAGGCATTCCTAGTTCAAACATTTTACAGGGCCTACTCGAAGTTTGGAAGGAAGACAATCACGGTCATCTCAATGGCGTCCCGACGGCCCAAAGCTCGAGTCTTCAGTATGTTGGCATCAGACAGCCCAACATCACTATTTTAGAAGTTTTCTCGATTTGGTAGTTTTCTTTTTCGTTCTTCCAGCTTTTATGGTAGCTAGCTTCCTTTATCATATTAGGTAGTTTTCTTAAGATTTCAATTTTTGATGTTGTCTTTCCATTCATGAATTAGAGCATAGTTCCATTTTCATAATTTTTGTGCATTTAAGAACACCAAAAAAATAAATAAGTCATCACGTCATTTCACCCACATCCACTACCTTGAACACATACATCCCATGTGTCTCACCACACTCCCTCTCACATGAAACTCATTCTTGCGCAGGGAATATCTCACCACCTTGTCGGCTTCCACCACTTGTCACCTCTCAATAGAAAGTTTCACCGTACACTGAAAGCATCCCACTACCATGTTTTACTTTCATCACTACATCACTCCACCAAAACAGCAAGACTTCATCACCACGTACCACCACACATACAGCCACCTCCAACAAATAACTTGGGTATTCAAAAGGCTTGTCAAAAAAACCCCACAATAATACTGGGGGCAATCTGAGTTAAGGGTCGATAATGTTTATTTCATTGGTTTAAAGCGCGTGAACAAGTCTCTGAGTGAACATTTCGCGAGAGTGCCTTGAGCGGTAAAACCATGAGTGAAAGAGCATGTCATTTTTACGTGACTCTAGAGAGATCACATTCAAAGGTAAGGTAAACGGCATAACTCCGACCGAAGGAGACACTTTGTAAATTTACGCTTAAACCTGTGAAAAGTAACAAAGAACGGATACACAACTATTAGGGATGACGAAGCACCTAGGTACAGCACCACACAGCCAAAAGCTTGTGAACCCTGACATTACACCCTAGGCACCCCCGCTGAGCTTTTCGTATACGTTCCCCTTTTACAACACTACAAACTCCACAAACAAGCCAACCAATGATGAATAACCGACCCGGTGACCAAAGGAAGCAAGGAGCCCGACTTCCGAACAGCAACTTCACAAGTCCAAAGAAGCAAAACTGCTACCAGCATGATGAAACGATCCGCAAATGGTCCCAAAGTGACACAGGATCCAAATGAGCTAACATCAAAAATAGCTCTCAAAGTTCAAAGCCGGGAAACACAAGAACCCCGAAGGAAAGGAAAATTCAAAGAAAGGCAAACCTGAAAAGCCTCGAAGAAATCCAAAATCGGAAAGAAGATAGAAGGTGCAAGGAACAACCCAAAAGTCCCAAGTTCCAAACTCACATGCGAAATCATCACGAAGTAGCCGAACGACTTCAAGGCAAAGAAGACAAGTCCGAGAGACGGTGCAAGTTGCAGCTTTGGTCACTTATAGCTCCACATATCCTAAACATTCCTCCATTGTCCTGTTATCATTCATCACAGCCCATAGCCACGATATAAGCTTAAAAGACTTCCGACCTAGTAGTTGTGTATCCAATCACGTGAAAGTAACAGGTTGAATGCGTAAATCTAACAAATGTCAAATTCAATGGCCGAGATGTTTTGTCCAAAAGGAGAGTATGAGTGCAAGCATTAAACACTTTGAGTGTAGGATAGAAAGTACCACATCAAGATAAACCCTGACCTTGTGAGAATGAGACTTGTTATGCGCCATTAGTCAAAGAAAATACTGGGGGCAATCGATCGGAACGATCGATTGCCAAAAATCCTAAAGAACTCAGATTGTCCTAAGGAAAAATACTGGGGGCAATTGTTGGTTCCAACAATTGCCATGACAACACCAATTGAAACCTAAAGCTTGAGCACCACCATCCCACCACAGGCATAAGCCCTTACATCCACATCAAACACCTCAGGCCCGTCCTAAGCCCTACCTCCACATCAAATTTCCTCAGGCCCGTCCTAAGCCCTACCTCCACATTCAAACACCCACAGGCCCGTCTTGAGCCCTAATCCTTTTACATTCTTTGGACCCATCATACACTTGACTCACTTTCACTTAGATCCATCCATAGGCTCGTCATAAGACCTAGATCCGTCCTTTAGGCTCGCCATAAGACCTAGAACCATTTTTAGGCTCGCCATAAAGACCTAGTTGCATTCCCTTAGGCTCGTCATAAGACCTAGATCCGTCCTTTAGGCTCGCCATAAGACCTAGAACCATTTTTAGGCTCGCCATAAGACCTAGTTGCATTCCCTTAGGCTCGTCATAAGACCTAGATCCGTCCTTTAGGCTCGCCATAAGACCTACAACCATTTTAGGCTCGCCATGACCTAGTTGCATTCCCTTAGGCTCGCCATAAGACCTATCCTTCCTTTAGGCTCGTGGTAAGACCTAGTTGCTTCCCTTAGGCTCGTAGTAAGACCTAGTGTTACCCTTTAGCTTACCCGCTCTTATCAACACATTGCATTCATCACATTCATATAGGCTTGTCATAAGACCTAGTTGCATTATCCAGGCGCGTCACAAGACCTAGCGACAGAAAAGTTGGCGAGGTGATGGCACAAATCCTCCTTTTGCGATGTCAACTTATTTTCGGGATCAACGAATGGTGGGCGAAGGCAATAAGTCCCCAAGGTTTTTACCAGGAGTTATCCCTGCACACCGGCTTGGGGGGCGATGGCAATAAGTCCACATTGGGTCCAGCCAGAGCATTGGCACGGGTTTCGGTCCCCAGAAGCATCCGAGCATCATCAGCATCATCAGCATCATCAGCATCATCAGCATTATCATCAGCATCATCAGCATCATCAACATTTCAGCATTCTTGCATTTGCATACCGCCCAGTTATCACATTTTAGGTTGTCAACGCCTTAGAATCGCTTGACATTATCTCATTTCCACATTTTAGGTTGTCAACACCTTAGAATCGCTTGACATTACTTCATTTCACTTTACTTGCAGGCAGTCAACACCTTAGAATTTTGACATCATATCATCATTATAGGTAGTCAACGTCTTAGAATTGCTTGACATTACTTCATTTTACTATAGGTAGTCAGCGCCTTAGAATAGCTCGACACAATTTATCATTTTCGATAACATGCAGGGTCTTGGAAACATTTGAAATTTTGGGGTATCACTCAAGCATCAACTAGCCTTCTCACTTTCATTACAAGTCTAGTTGACGGGGGGCAATCTGTTATACCCAAAATTTTGACCCCCCTGGTTAGGGTCTACGAGGTCCTGGTGTTGTGAGGGCATTTAATCAAGTAGTGAGGGATTCCGGCTCGAACGGCGCATCCCATGGCATGAAGGGCAGCTTCGTCATTTTCAGGGGCGTTTTGGTAATCTTTAAGGGCTCCTGAGACCTCCTATAAGCTTTCTCTCTCCTCCAAAGGATGCCCAATCAATTCAAAATGCTTTGATATTTTAACCCATGATAAAGGATGACATTATAAGCATAATGGCGTTGGAATTTTGATTTTTCGAATTTCCAATAATTTTCTAGCAATTTCTGACTGAATCTGACAAGAAATTCAATTTAAAAATATTCCAACATTTAAAAAATTCGTGTCCACCTCAGAAAATTCATAATATCCATCCTTGACATGTGGTTAAAATTTCACATCAAAATTCCTTTGGGAAGTCTTTTGATTAAAGTATCAAAAATCTTACTTTTACTAGATTTTCTTTATCTTTAAGAAAGTCTATATAAGGGGATAGGTTTTTGGATAAAATCAGAACCTCACATGCTCAAGAACCCTAGGGAGTCAAAAAAAGGCAGCCTCCTCTCTCTCTCTCTCACGTTTTCCAACACCCGACCACCCAAATCGTACCAAAAATCCTCCGAAATCACCATCTAAACACGTTTTCCAATCCCCAAAGCACCAATAGTCATCAAAACTCCACAAAACACCACCAAAACGTGAAGAACAGCAAGAACAACCAACAACCAGAAGCTTGGTTCGAAATCCTTTCGGGTCTGCCATCAACGAGGCACTCGACGAATCCCGGCGTGAAGAATCATCTTGAATTCGAAGGTAAAACAGGTTACCACTCTACTTTTCTAATTCCCCACGACTTTATTAACCCTCTGTCAAATTTTGGGCTCAAACTAACCTTCGTACGCTCCTGTATTGCTATTTGTTTAAGCTTCTGTCCAATAACTTGTTTACAAAGTTTCGTGTTTAATTCGAATTCAAATTGAAAACTTTCAATCACTAACGTCTTGTACATCTTTCAGGCTACACACCCATAAAATTTGAGCCAAAAACACCTTCGGGAACAGCCCTAACGCCGCCGTCCGAGGGCTGTCCGCACCCACGGACGTCATGTCCGGGGTCCCGGACTCACTGTCCGTAAGCCCGGACGCCCGCGGACGGCGGCGGGATTTTAAAATTTTAAAAATTTAGGTTTTCTAATAATGTCCGGGCCCAGGGACAGCCTGTCCGTGGCCCCGGACTTTGCAATTTTCTGTTTTCTGTTTAATTCGACTTTTATTTTCTGTATAGGTTAACTGGGGTCCGTGGTTTCTGAAATACCCCAACCTTGATATGTGGTTTAAATATCAAACTATGGTATGTAAGGCTAAAAAGTGCCTTAGTAACATCAGTGAACAATTTAGACCATAGTAAATGCAATAAAGCATTAAGACACAGTTTGAGCAAAAACATGCTCTAAGCTATGAGTGAACTTGGTTAGGACCCAAAGAGCCTACCAAGACTTAATAACATTTAATTATGATTTGATAGGGCTAAATAAGTCCTTAGGAAACTTTGGTGGACAGTTAAACCAAATAAAACCAAGAAGATACCTTAAAGTCAATATGAGCAAAATGTGCTCTAAGCTTGGGATAAATTTGTATAAGACCTAATGGTCATACCTATACCTTATTTATATGTTAATGAACATATTAAATCAATTACTAAAGAAAACCAAGCTTGAAAACAAGTTAAAACACAAAAGTGCTTTAAGAAGTCTTAAAGCACGTTTTTGAAAAATTATTTGTAAATGAGTTTTGAATGGCTAAATGTCCATCATTACTCTTTAATTAACATGTGTACTATATAGTATCACATTTGGGTGGCTATATCAATGGGAAATCAAAAAGTTCACTTCTATGTGCCTTGTTTTGTGAATAGTGATTTTTATAAGCTAGTTTGTAACATATAATGTTATAAGTAATTAAATTGGTCAACAAAGACTAAAACCCCTCATTATAATAAAGGGGGCCGGTTTCTTAAGTGTGGTGACTCACCACTCACTTGTTAACTTGTTAAAGAAATAAGATGACTAATATAGTTACTATTTGCTTTTTAAGTACAAATATCTTCCAAAAAGCAAAACTTATCTCATTCTCTCATTTCCTTCTTCATTTCCCACGTATCCAAGCTCTCTTCTACCTCTCTTCTCTCTGTTCTCACGTTCATACAGCACCACCACCATGGAAGTCCACCTTTGAACCCTTGTAAAACCTAGCTCACTTAACCAAATCAAAAACAAACACCACCATTCTCTTCCTCTCATCAAGCTCATTCCTATCTTCTCAAAATTTCAAGATCACCATTTCGGTGCCATGGAGTTCCACCATTGATGGAGCTTGAGCTTGTCTTTCCACATATTATTGATCTCCTTTGCTCCTAGTAAGGAATCTCAAAGAAAATCAAGTTTCCTCCATGTTTTGTGTGTGACCGAAAACATTCATTGATGGAGCTCCTTGTGTTGCTTTGTTCTAGCTCCATTTAAATCTTTCAGGACTAGGTGGAGTCCTCTCTTCATAGATATTCAAACACCCTTCAAAGATTAAGGTAAAACAACTACATTAATGTTTTGAAATAATGTAAACCTAGGGTTTACAATGAGATGGAGCTTAAAGCTTGAATACTCATTATGTTGTTTGTATAATGTTTAGTAGTTGGCAAGGAACCAAATGCCTTACCGGTTTTGTAAGGAAACAAGAAAGAAATTTGGGAGGAAAGAGGTAAATATGCTATCTTAATGTGGTTTAATGCCTTAGGAGAAATAAGCTTATAATGCTTGCTAAAACTACCTAAAGAGCAAATGGTGAATGACCTAGTAAAGTGTTCTCAAGGAGACTAGTAAAAGAACATATGTATTGGTGTATGTATTTGCAGGTCAAAGGCGTTATTTATGTGGGAAATTCAGTGTTTAAGGTTATGCAATTTAAGGGCCTAAGAGCCATGTTATTTAAGGGCCTAAGTGCCAAGCAATTTAAGTTATGCACTATATTGTGATGTAGTGCTTAATGTGTGAAGTTTGTGTGTAAAAATGTTCTGATGGATTTTGGTGTTCTTGCATGAAATGAGGTAAAAACCTAAGTGTTTGGATGTGAGTAAATACAAGAGAAGCTATGGCCAAATTTGGGAAAATGTGTAAGAAGTTCTAAGTGTTTTAAATGGTCTTGGTGAACTAGGAAGTGTTAAAGGTGAATAAGTGTTTACTTGAGAAGAAAACATGTATTAAGGTGATTTAGAGTGATGCAAGAATTTAGGTGTTATCTTGGAAGTTCTAGGAATTCAATGTGTGTTTTGAGGATGTATTTAAGTCTTGGGGGAGTTTGTTAAGGTTTAGGTAATGTTGATATCCAAGGAATAGGTGATGGTTAGGTAAGATGTGAAAAAGGAGATTTAGTTAGTAAGAAAAGAAGTTTGAGAGATGATGTTAAGGTGTAGAGGAAACACCTTGGTGTAGTGGTCATTATTGGTGAACTACCACTTATAAATCATAAGGAGAAAACATCCCAAGTGCTAGGAACTTTGTAAGAAGTTTGTGAATGATAAAATGGTTTTGGTGAGTGATTTAAAGAGTTTAGCACATGGATAAAGGTGTGTTTGAAGTGCCCAAATGAGGTTAGGGTATACTAGGATATGTGGGGTGAAGTTTGGAGTTGAATGTAAAGAGGAAAACAAAGATCTGGGGCAGACCGGACTTGCGACCGGACTTGCAAGTTCGGTCGGGCCCAGTTTACCCGTGGGAATTAGTTTCTGGAATGGACCGGACATAGGACCGGACTTACAAGGTCAGTCGGAGTAGAAAATTTTGACGGAAATGTGTTCTGGAATCGACCGGACTTGGGTAAGTCCGGTCGGCAAGTCCGGTCGGACCAAAACATGGTTTAAGGTTATGAAATGATATGTAATGATGGGGATTGATAGGTAATGATGTTATAAGGTTGTTAAGGACATGTTAGGTGAGTTTAAATGGCAATTAAGTGGGTGAAAAGTTGTACAAAATGTAAAAGTAGAACAAGTTAAATGTAAAGTTATGTAACTAAGTTAACGGGGAAAGTTAAGCATTAGACATTAAATAATCAGGCAAACCCCGATGTTAATAAAAACACATGTGATGTTAACAGTTGTTCGAGAATCGCTCGAGGAACATAAGTGGACGTGGTAAAGTGGACTCCGGTGACAGGTATGGTTTTCTGCACCTGTGTCCTACCGGATTACACCGGCTTGTATGCCAATGTGTTTTTCTGTATGTTTGCCACGTTGTAAGATTAAACATGTAATGAGTTTACAGTAATTCATATATGTGGCGTGTTCAACTCCGATACCATTTAACCTCGGCAGTGTTAACCTT
The DNA here is from genome assembly GCA_023374045.1 of Limonium bicolor. Lineage (NCBI taxonomy): Eukaryota > Viridiplantae > Streptophyta > Magnoliopsida > Caryophyllales > Plumbaginaceae > Limonium > Limonium bicolor. Next base: position 179,380,644 of record CM041776.1, on the reverse strand, counting down.
AGTTAACTGAGTCTAGGATCACATGAGAGTTCGGTATTCGGAGTAAACGACCCGAACCATGGGACGTTCTAACCACGGCTATGCGTGAGTTAATTATGTGTGTTGTGGTGTGTACGTAAGGACCTCTCTTGTATGTTTAACTCAGTTGTAATACTGTATGTTGTATGGATGTGATAGATCCATAATGGGGTTCTAACTAATATTTAATAGTAAGTATGTACTAACAGTGGTGAGGAATCCGGTTAGGCCGGTCGCGCGTTGTTTGGGAGGGGTATCCTTCTTAGCCTTACCCTTCTCTCTGTTATGGTTGTTTCCCTCACGGTTATGATCTCCCATTAGCTTACTCCAAAGCTTAGCTATTCTGACTTATGATCGTTTAGGGGAACATGTGTTTTGTGTGTGTTCGGGCCTCAAACCCGAACCGCTTAAACTTAAGTTACTCGTCCAACTATTAGGACGGTAATGAGTGTTGTGTTATTGTATAACGAGATTATCATGAGACTGGCAACATTCTCTAGGCTCACCAGTGTATAAACAATGTTTGGGTCGGTTCCTAAGAGAACCACTCCCGTTATGTTATGTATTTTTGTTGTGATGCAATATCTATTGCGGTATTATGTTGTGTACGTGGAAACGTGCAAAGTGTTGTTAAGTGTTGTATGTAGGTAGTTGTAGGTTGTATAATGTGGAGTGTGTGGATCATGGATATGATTCCCAGTTTGTGATAAGAGGCGTTTAAGGATAACCCGATTTAAGGGTATGTGTCGTCTATTAAGGAAGTAGCTCCATTAGAGGAGGAACACTCTAGGGATGATGAATACCATGAGTGACTTATTAAGTAAGGATATATTATCCGTTTGCTGAGCCCGTTGAGGCGAATGATTATGTGTTGTGTGTTTACAGTTGCATGTATGATTTAAAAATAATCAACCGCATGCTAAGACGACAATTAGTTGTGCGTGGCCCGGTAGCATGTGGGCTGCGGGATTACCATACCAGCAAAGGTGCTGAGCCCCTTGGGGGCCACCCTTTCTCTTCTTTTCCTATTTCAGGTACGAAGTGCTGGAAGCCGTTCGAGAGTAGGATGGGTAGTCGTTGTACATGGGTAATCATTAAGTGTATGCATACAGTAGGTTTAGTAAGACCGAAATTGTTGTCGGCATCAGTTTATAAATACTCGGTATAGTTGGAAGGTGTATGTTGTTGTGGTGTTAATGAAAAGGGATAGTAATGTGTAGACGCTCGGGAATTTAGCCCATCAGACCGGTACAATGTGTATGTATTAGCCTTGTTAGCCACGTGGGTGGCTAACAGCGTGTAACACCAACGAGTTAAGTAATGTGATGAGGTTGTTTTTTTTTCCGCTACAGTTTATTGTAAGTGTGTTAATGTTGGATGGGGTGTTACAAAAAGTGGTATCAGAGCGAAGTATCGCTCTGATGACTGAATTACCGAGCTTAGGAAGTACCGAGTTAGGATTTTAGTACTTTGGGTTAAGGGTTGAGTGATAGCGTGAGAGATATGCTAGATAGGAACTACCAGTGAATACTGGAAACCTACAGTATCCTTCCCACCCTCCACAATCCTGTTTTATAACTTGGGAAAAACAACGCCAGAGAGATGGAAGTCCACTCTTACTCGGGAATACCCGATCTGGCTGCTATTAAATACCTTTAAAGTACGGAAGACCTGTCATACGGTAGATCCCGAAAATTGGGAATCCCGGAGACGGTCTCCATCTGGATGATGTAAACCGCATTTAATAGCGAAGAATGAAGGATTTTGTGAATAAGAGAATAGAATTTCCGACAACCTGGGTCGACATGCAGAGCAGTCGAGAATAACCAGCTTGCAACGCACCTACCGTGCAACAGGCAAGAAATGGATTAATACACTCGAGACAAGTGTCTACGGAACCACAGTTGATAAATAAAACACCAACGGTATACCAACCGACAAAGGAACTACAACGTAGTGCCCAAACGAGAGACAAGTCTCAGCAACCACGACAAGTGCGTGGAACGGGCTATAAAGAGGATACGATACTAAGTAAAGAGGGACTCCAAGAGTGGGAGACACCCCAGTTGATAATTACCATATGAATACAGTGAGGAGTTACCCAGAGGGTTATTATCAAGACAGTGAGATCAGTAAGGGCCAACAAGGCCACTGATGACAATATGGGTAAAAACAATACCACAACTGGTATGTGTTAAACCGATAGCCAGTTAGCATGGCGCACTTGCCGTAGCAAGTGCTGCTATAACAGGGCTGTTCGGGAAATTTATAACCACTACGAAGTACTTGGTGAAGTACCATGAAGTTAAGTGAGATCATTGTAACCGTGGAAGGCTTAATAGCCTAACCTCTGTGATTGTAAGTACACCAGTCAGCAAGAAGCTAGACTTGGCTAAGGTAAGAAGATGTTGTGAAACCATGAAAAAAAATTTTTCAAACCCAGATTTATTCAACCCTTTTCTTTTCAAAACCAGATTTCTTTCAAACCAACACTTCTTTCCAACCTTCTTTTAAACCAAGCCAGTAAACCAAGGACAGTTGACGAGGATACAACAATGGATAAACTTTCCCTCGATTAAGTTCGGGAAGTAAGGAATGAATATTGTCACGGGACAATATAAGGGAGTTGACAACAGAATACTTCACCTAGGCGTGTGACGGACACTACAAGTGTACCAACTGTGTTGTGGGACGACCGCACTCCGATAGGAGCATGTGGGCCCGACAGACCTACTTATAGGTTAGTTGGGTAAGTAGTAATGTATCAGTATGATACCCCATATATGTATACGAGTAGAGTCCGAAACACGGGAAGTAGTCGACTCCGTCTACGGTCAGCAGTATAAATCAAACAAAAGCTAGAGATTACAAGGAATGGTTGAAGTTAAGGAACTCAGTTAAGTTAGCGAGACTAAAAGGATTAGTGAATTCCTCTCAAGGAAATGTTTAAGAGTTAGGAAGTGCGAAGGGCACAAACTGTTATGTAAAGACATCATATATGTCTCAAGGATCCTTAGGGATAAACATGTTAGCTGGAACGGGGCCCAGCCTGTACATGACAAGCAGATGCCTGATGTGGACACATTAATGTGCAATGAGCGGGATGAAACTCCCAGATTGAGTACCTACACTACCAGGAAAGGTTGATCTTCACAGGAGGAGATAATAAACCAGTTAAGAACGCAAACGGCGTGGCTAACAGAATATACCAATAAGTGTGAGCCAAATGTAATGGCATAACTTAGCGACACCCGGGAGAAATCCTTGAAGGGTGTTCGCATCAACAATCGTTGAATGAAATGCATGACAGAAACACAAGGGTTGGAACAACACCCAGTTTAGATATAAGTTGTCAGGAGACGGACTGACAAACCTAAGGGGCATTCCGTGAAAGGAACGTGATGCAACGACCTTGTCATGGAGCCCAATACAACCCTAACCATGTAATATGTATAGAGAAGTACATGTGTGTGGACAGCCTATAATGAGCGCAGCTCAAGGCAAATAAGGCTTATAGGCCATAAGCAAGATATGTATATAAATTAGACCGATTGCAGAAGTTTATGTTGTATAAGTGAATAGAGTGGTAAACGAACCACTGCATTAAGAGTGGGAATACCTCTCGATATTGTGAGACCGCAGGAGCGTAGTTATGTGAACCAAGCTCAAGAAATATGTTAAGGATGGATGATATTATTATTGAAAGTGAGCAGTTAGCTTAGTAGTATGTGTGTAAAGTGAAGCACCGAACTAAATAACATCGGTTTGAGACTCGAGTGAGCAACGTCCAGGAGTATTCAGTAGTCATCCAAAAGAATGACAAATCATAATACGAGTGATGTAAGTATATGCGTGGAAGTTAATGTGACAGTAAATACGATGTGAGTTAGTGTTATACAATAAGCACGGTGCGCAGTAAGCGACCGTTGTATAAGTGTTGTTAAACGATAATGTAACAGATAAGACCAGTTATGAGTTAAACTCAGTGGAGATGCAAGATAAGTGATGTTAAACAAACTGAGCAATAAGCCAGTAGTAGGTACTGTGTGATGAGGAACTCAGTGTGAATTCCATGGCGAATCGCATAAGGGATTTATTGTCAAGAGTTTACGCCTCTGCACTCTGTATGACTGAGTGTTTTGGTATTGCACTTGCGCAGTAATGAACGAGTGAGATAGCTAGGAATTGGAAACATGTTAATTGTGAAGCAATAATGTTATAATGGCCGATGCATAGGAATGCAAGACCACACCAATAAAAGAGTACTTGTACAAAACCAAATGTGGAGACATGATTAATAGTAAGTGACTACAGTAGCACTAACTGCCAAATATCGGTATGGAATATACCCCAAATGTTGTGAATAGCTGAGACAGCACTACACACTAGGTAGTAGCTCAATCTCAACCGACAATAAGTCGGAAGGGAGCAAGTCAATCATTGTGAAATACATAGCTGTATACACAGTAAATTGTTATGGAAGTGGATAGAAAGTGTATAACTCACCGAATTCGCTAACGGTAAGAGATACCACGCGTCGGTTGAAAAACCATTGTTACCAAGATGAAGGTGACAATTGGGGATGTACAATACAGTAAGAATAACAAATGGAGCAATTATGCTCTACAGTTATTAGAGTTTCGCAGCAGAAACTAGTGAGCCAGTCATTCAAGTGTTGAATGTACATGGTGAACATGAGTGAATGGCTAATTATTAACGCCTAGAAGCCTAACAGGCCAGAATCGAAACTAACTAAGAGTTTAAACAAACTCCAATGAGAATTCTTGGTTTAGGAACTAAACCGCCAATATGGTTAAGATCCTCTAATCAGAATCCATTGTGTAATAGACCGCGTGGAAGTTAAAACACTTCACGACGGCAGAACATTTAAGCCAATGTTTAGTGATTGATTACGTGGGCGTAATCCCTTTTAAAGGGGGGTAGAGCGCAAAACCACTTAGTGTATATTACCGTACAAGTGTACGTAGTGTATGTGATTTATATTGTGCATAGCACAAAATTATATTATTGTTTTGATGATTGGTGTGTGTGTTACGTAAACATACACATTCATTCATGGTTTAATTGTGGTAATTGCGCACAGAAGATGCGAATACCATTGTGATAAGTGTGTGTATTTGTTAACAGTTGTGTGTGATAGTACAAGTGTGGGGAGTAGAAACTCCCGGGGAAACAAAAGCCCCGACAGTGTATAAAGGTGAAATGGTGTGTTGTTTTAATAAAATATATGTGTATATATATACTATATAGTGATTCAACGAAGGGCATGATACCGACATAGAACCTAGTGAGAATAAGATTCCCTAGGCAACATGATTAAAGTGAATGGAGGTAACTGATGGACGGAGTTCTATCCTTGGAGATGTATGATCTTGATTAGAATGATTAAAAAGATAGAAAATTGGAATGAGTGATTTACTTGATGCTTGAAAATGAAGTGGGAGGTGGAACTTGATTTGCATGTGATCAAGGGAAGCCGAACACAAATTAGAGTGGAAGGATAGTTCAACACTGATGCTGATCACATCAGGGTTGGATGACTCTTGAAACTCCCTATAAGTGGTCACAAACAACCACGCTAAGGAAAGAAGCAAAGAGCTTAAGTTGGACTTGGAGTTGAGTGTGTTTTCAAAAGGATTTTAAATTGGTATTTATAAAACGTTGATGGATACTTTACGAATTAAAGTCTTCTTACTTAACCTCACAAGGAAATTTTAAACTTAAGTGATTGTTTTGATCTCCCAAGGACACGGGGACGGAAGGTGTCCATCGCGACCGGGTTCTGCGGGATCACAGTGTATATCAAAGATATTTTTGATTGTTATACATGCTATGACATGTTGTTTGGTATGTGTAATAAATGTTATTTTGACCTCGAGTCCTAAAGGTGTATGCTATCAAGACCTATGAGTCTAAATGTGTTGTGTTACATAGACCTATGTGTCTAAAGACTGTTGTGTTATCGGGACCTATGTGTCTAAATGTTGTTATGTTACCCAAGACCAGTGAGTCCAAGGGGTTGTTATGTATGTGTAAGTGTTGTTAAGATACCCGGACCATAGAGTCCGAGGTTATCATGTGGATATGTTATGTTATGTGTGGATGTGAATGTGTTGCCCGGACCATTAAGTCCGAGGTTGTAATGTAAAGTGTGTTTGATTATAGAAGTTTATTTCTGTAAGTAATCCCCGTATTCTAATCAAATGATGTGTGGGAAGTGTGAACTTCGAGGACGAAGTTCTTTTAAGGGGGGTAGATTGAAATACCCCAAACCTTGATATGTGGTTTAAATATCAAACTATGGTATGTAAAGGCTAAAAAGTGCCTTAGTAACATCAGTGAACAATTTAGACCATAGTAAATGCAATAAAGCATTAAGACACAGTTTGAGCAAAAACATGCTCTAAGCTATGAGTGAACTTGGTTAAAGAGCCTACCAAGACTTAATAACATTTAATTATGATTTGATAGGGCTAATAAGTCCTTAGGAAACTTTGGTGGACAGTTAAACCAAATAAAACACAAGAAGATACCTTAAAGTCAATATGAGCAAAAATGTGCTCTAAGTTTGGGATAAATTTGTATAAGACCTAATGGTCATACCTATACCTTATTTATATGTTAATGAACATATTAAATCAATTACTAAGAAAACCAAGCTTGAAAACAAGTTAAAACACAAAATGTGCTTTAAGAAGTCTTAAAGCACGTTTTGAAAAATTGTCTTGTAAATGAGTTTTGAATGGCTAAATGTCCATCATTACTCTTTAATTAACATGTGTACTATATAGTATCACATTTGGGTGGCTATATCAATGGGAAATCAAAAATTTCACTTCTATGTGCCTTGTTTTGTGAATAGTGATTTTTATAAGCTAGTTTGTAACATATAATGTTATAAGTAATTAAATTGGTCAACAAAGACTAAAACACCCTCATTATAATAAAGGGGGCCGGTTTCTTAAGTGTGGTGACTCACCACTCACTTGTTAACTTGTTAAAGAAATAAAGATGACTAATATAGTTACTATTTGCTTTTTAAGTACAAATATCTTCCAAAAAGCAAAACTTATCTCATTCTCTCATTTCCTTCTTCATTTCCCACGTATCCAAGCTCTCTTCTACCTCTCTTCTCTCTGTTCTCACGTTCATACAGCACCACCACCATGGAAGTCCACCTTTGAACCCTTGTAAAACCTAGCTCACTTAACCAAATCAAAAACAAACACCATTTCTCTCTCATCAAGCTCTTCATTCCTATCTTCTCAAAATTTCAAGATCACCATTTCGGTGCCATGGAGTTCCACCATTGATGGAGCTTGAGCTTGTCTTTCCACATATTATTGATCTCCTTTGCTCCTAGGTAAGGAATCTCAAAGAAAAATCAAGTTTCCTCCATGTTTGTGTTGACCGAAAACATTCATTGATGGAGCTCCTTGTGTTGCTTTGTTCTAGCTCCATTTGAATCTTTCAAGGACTAGGTGGAGTCCTCTCTTCATAGATATTCAAACACCCTTCAAAGATTAAGGTAAAACAACTACATTAATGTTTTGAAATAATGTAAACCTAGGGTTTACAATGAGATGGAGCTTAAAGCTTGAATACTCATTATGTTGTTTGTATAATGTTTAGTAGTTGGCAAGGAACCAAATGCCTTACCGGTTTTGTAAGGAAACAAGAAAGAAATTTGGGAGGAAAAGAGGTAAATATGCTATCTTAATGTGGTTTAATGCCTTAGAGGAAATAAGCTTATAATGCTTGTTAAAACTACCTAAAGAGCAAATGGTGAATGACCTAGTAAAGTGTTCTCAAGGAGACTAGTAAAAGAACATATGTATTGGTGTATGTATTTGCAGGTCAAAGGCATTTTTTATGTGGGAAATTCAGTGTTTAAGGTTATGCAATTTAAGGGCCTAAGAGCCATGTTATTTAAGGGCCTAAGTGCCAAGCAATTTAAGTTATGCACTATATTGTGTAGTGCTTAATGTGTGAAGTTTGTGTGTAAAAATGTTCTTGATGGATTTTAGGTGTTCTTGCATGAAATGAGGTAAAAACCTAAGTGTTTGGATGTGAGTAAATACAAGAGAAGCTATGGCCAAATTTGGGAAAATGTGTAAGAAGTTCTAAGTGTTTTAAATGGTTGGTGAACTATGAAGTGTTAAAGGTGAATAAGTGTTTACTTGAGAAGAAAACATGTATTAAGGTGATTTAGAGTGATGCAAGAATTTAGGTGTTATCTTGGAAGTTCTAGGAATTCAATGTGTGTTTTGAGGATGTATTTAAGTCTTGGAGGAGTTTGTTTAAGGTTTAGGTAATGTTGATATCCAAGGAATAGGTGATGGTTAGGTAAGATGTGAAAAAGGAGATTTAGTTAGTAAGAAAAGAAGTTTGAGAGATGATGTTAAGGTGTAGAGGAAACACCTTGGTGTAGTGGTCATTATTGGTGAACTACCACTTATAAATCATAAGGAGAAAACATCCCAAGTGCTAGGAACTTTGTAAGAAGTTTGTGAATGATAAAATGGTTTTGGTGAGTGATTTAAAGAGTTTAGCACATGGATAAAGGTGTGTTTGAAGTGCCCAAATGAGGTTAGGGTATACTAGGATAGGTGGGGAGAAGTTTGGAGTTGAATGTAAAAAGGAAAACAAAGATCTGGGGCAGACCGGACTTGCGACCGGACTTGCAAGTTCGGTCGGGCCCAGTTTACCTGTGGGAATTAGTTTCTGGAATGGACCGGACATGGGACCGGACTTACAAGGTCGGTCGGAGTAGAAAATTTTGACGGAAATGTGTTCTGGAATCGACCGGACTTGGGTAAGTCCGGTCGGCAAGTCCGGTCGGACCAAAAACATGGTTTAAGGTTATGAAATGATATGTAATGATGGGGATTGATAGGTAATGATGTTATAAGGTTGTTAAGGACATGTTAGGTGAGTTTAAATGGCAATTAAGTGGGTGAAAAGTTGTATCAAAATGTAAAAGTAGAACAAGTTAAAATGTAAAGTTATGTAACTAAGTTAACGGGGAAAGTTAAGCATTAGACATTAAATAATCAGGCAAACCCCGATGTTAATAAAAACACATGTGATGTTAACAGTTGTTCGAGAATCGCTCGAGGAACATAAGGGACGTGGTAAAGTGGACTCCGGTGACAGGTATGGTTTTCTTGCAACCTGTGTCCTACCGGATTACACCGGCTTGTATGCCAATGTGTTTTTCTGTATGTTTGCCACGTTGTAAGATTAAACATGTAATGAGTTTACAGTAATTCATATATGTGGCGTGTTCAACTCCGATACCATTTAACCTCGGCAGTGTTAACCTTAGTTAACTGAGTCTAGGATCACATGAGAGTTCGGTATTCGGAAACGACCCGAACCATGGGACGTTCTAACCACGGCTATGCGTGAGTTAATTATGTGATGTTTGTGTGTGTGTACGTAAGGACCTATCTTGTATGTTTAACTCAGTTGTAATACTGTATGTTGTATGGATGTGATAGACTCCATAATGGGGTTCTAACTAATATTTAATAGTAAGTATGTACTAACAGTGGTGAGGAATCCGGTTAGGCCGGTCGCGCGTTGTTTGGGAGTGGGTATCCTTCTTAGCCTTACCCTTCTCTCGTTATGGTTGTTTCCCTCACGGGTTATGATCTCCCATTAGCTTACTCCAAAGCTTAGCTATTCTGACTTATGATCGGTTTAGGGGGAACATGTGTTTGTGTGGTGTGTTCGGGCCTCCAAACCCGAACCGCCTTAACTTAAGTTACTCGTCCAACTATTAGGACGGTAATGAGTGTTATTGTTATTGTATAACGAGCTTATCATGAGACTGGCAACATTCTCTTGGCTCACCAGTGTATAAACAATGTTTGGGTCGGTTCCTAAGAGAACCACTCCCGTTATGTATGTATTTTGTTGTGATGCAATATCTATTGCGGTGTTATGTTGTGCACGTGGAAACGTGCAACGTGTTGTTAAGTGTTGTATGTAGTGTATGTTGTAGGTTGTATAATGTGGAGTGTGTGGATCATGGATATGATTCCCAGTTTGTGATGAGAGGCGTTTAAGGATAACCCGATTTAAGGGTATGTGTCGTCTATTAAGGAAGTAGCTCCATTAGAGGAGGAACACTCTAGGGATGATGAATACCATGAGTGACTTATTAAGTAAGGATATATTATCCGTTTGCTGAGCCCGTTGAGGCGAATGATTATGTGTTGTGTGTTTACAGTTGCATGTATGATTTAAAAATAATCAACCGCATGCTAAGACGACAATTAGTTGTGCGTGGCCCGGTAGCATGTGGGCTGCGGGATTACCATACCAGCAAAGGTGCTGAGCCCCTTGGGGGCCACCCTTTCTCTTCTTTTCCTATTTCAGGTACGAAGTGCTGGAAGCCGTTCGAGAGTAGGATGGGTAGTCGTTGTACATGGGTAATCATTAAGTGTATGCATACAGTAGGTTTAGTAAGACCGAAATTGTTGTCGGCATCAGTTTAAAATACTCGGTATAGTTGGAAGGTGTATGTTGTTGTGGTGTTAATGAAAAGGGATAGTAATGTGTAGACGCTAGGGAATTTAGCCCATCAGACCGGTACAATGTGTATGTATTAGCCTTGTTAGGCACGTGGGTGGCTAACGGCGTGTAACACCAACGAGTTAAGTAATGTGATGAGGTTGTTTTTTTTTCCGCTGCAGTTTATTGTAAGTGTGTTAATGTTGGATGGGGTGTTACAGTTTCGGACATTAGGTCCGTGGCTACGGACGGAAACAAAATTTGACCTAATTCTGCCTCCGAAACCCTAGTTTAGGCAATTTTAATTTCCACTTTAATTTTCTGTCAAAAAATGCTAAAAAACACAAAAAAACAGAAGCTCGCGCACTTAGGTTAAAACGACTCGTAATAAGCCGTAAATAAACCAAGTAGAGGAAAAACGACCTAGGAAGGGTAATGAAAGTAATTGAACCCTAATTAAGTCGAATATCAAGCCCCCGAACCCGAACTCTCCTTTCCTAATTTAATCTAGGTCAAAATTAGGTGGCGACTCATAATAGGTTCCAGTGAGCTAGCCTAGGTTTTTAATTATTGTTATATGACATAGTTTTTAATCTTAGGTTATAAGTGGACCTAAAACCCGATTAGTTCCTAATCAACTTTAATCAACACAGGATAGGGTTTAAAATCGAGGCTCACAGGGATGTATGATGGTACGGTTGTATTTATTTGGGATTTGGGTAGACGCTCACTTGTCGATGTTTATGATTATGGACTTAGTATGATGTATAGGAGTTATCTCGTTGTCACAGTGGTTTAGTAGTGTTGTTTGTTTGGTTGTTGGATTTTAGTTCTGCTTCGTTACTCGCATGGGCGAGTAATGACAGGTGACACCCGTGTGAGAGTTAATGTGGTTATTCCTCCGCTGTAAGACGTATTTACTTTCTGTTAACGTGAGTGACTATTACGTGTTTATCGAGAGGGGTGTTACAGTTAGTCTTAGACCAACTCTGCTTGGAGACAAGTATTTGCCAAGGAGATAATGCGGAAGCTTTTTGTGTAAAATTGTCAAGATAGGATTCTACTTGTATTGAAATTCAATGTGAATTACAACCTAGCTTCCTATCTTGGGATTCGACAGAGGTACTCTGTCATCCAACACTGCTCTACTCTCGGCATAGATCAATGCGTAACAAGGAGTAAATGGGAGTGTTTTGTGTGCTCTCTAGGTAATAAATACCTAAGATAAATGACAAAGTCTCACTAAGATTTCTCGAAATGCTTTCTCTCTCAATATGACTCTCTTTCTCTCTCGAAATGTGGAAGTGAAAGCTCCAACGATTACAAATGACTTTTAGGTGCTTAAATATGATAATACCCGAAGTTTCCGCTTCCATAACGTGTAAACTGACGTTTCCACGACGTGTGTGACAGTTATTTCCTTGTTTTTCTCCACGTTTTACCAGTAGAGGTTTGCCATGTAGCTTCAAGAACTTTCCAGGAGAATATTATATCGCAGAACGACTCCTTCAGCAGTCAGACTCCTTCGTCACCCAAACTTGCTCTGATGCTATTATCAGTGATACTTCTTCTGTCACCAGACTTACTCTGTTGCCATTATCAGCAAAACCTTGGGTTCCAACAAGTGAGAAGGGGGCATGACTAGGCGTGACCAGTCTACCATAGTTACAAATGGTTATCCAGTGGTATACAGGTAAGCAACCTTTCAAATTGGAGATATACCCGTTTTCGAGTAGCATGATAACAACAAGAGAACACACTAAATCAATGACTGGAGATGGACCAGTTCACGAGTAAGGTTATAACAGCAAGAGGAGAAATGAACACATGACTGGAAGCAGACCAGTCTACCATCGTTTTCAAAACATTATAGTAGTAGCATATGGACGGACAAAAGTGGAACTGAGAAGTGGACCAGTTCACGACGATATAGTAAGGAGAAAGAAATATAAACCTAGCAACTGTCTTAGCTTACTCCTGATCGGATATCAACATTACCACTATATCAAATACAAGGAGAGTGTAGAACAAAAATCGGTCAGAAGGGTAACGAATAATGGAGACCGAAAAGTAACAACGCAAGGCAAGTCAATGAACTCGTATTGGAGGCGAAAACCCCGATCTAAGTTAGTACCGTCCTAACAAATGTAACAAGAATAGAACAGAACTCAAAATGCAGGCTCAATGTTCGAACCCTTCGCCGTGTCCGTGGACTTCCAGGTTTTAACCAGGCTAATACGCAGATGATTAACTAAACAAAAATGTAAAAGGGGCCACAAGGGCTCATAATCCCGAATCGGTGCCAAAAATAGAACCATGCATACGCACCCCGTCAAAAGGGATGCCGTGAAGAAGGAAAACAGAGAAATGAGAAAACGAAAGGTTGTTCTCCACCCCATAGAGACCAGAGACCCAAAATGGGTGTTCAAGGTTTTGGTCCTGGGTTTTACAAACTCAAGTAGGAAGAAGAAAGAAGATGACTACTTACCCTGTCGATCGAACTGGAAAGTACGAAGGATTTCGACGGGGCTCTTTCCTTTCGGGTGGTTTCTTTAGTTGAGGATGATCGAAATGAAGGATGGAGGGTTGTGTGGTGTTTGTGGAAGTGAGTAGAGCAGACGAAGGTGTTGGTGGTGGTGGTTCTCGGTGAAGGTGAGAAGGGCGATGGTTGTGGATTTGAAGATGGTGGCGGTTGACGAGTTCGAAGGGCAGGCAAAGAGACCAAGGAATTCTCGGGATTTCAAAACTTAGAAAGAAAAGAGAATGTTCCAATCGGTTTAAGTCTGGGTAAAAAAATGTGTGGATACTGTAGGGTTTTGAGGTTCTTTATCATGTAGGAATAGGGTTTCTATGGGGTAATGTCTGATATTTCTATGGGTTGATTATGAAATAGGTTTTATTTCTGGGCTGGACTTTGATTTTGGGTCCCTTGGGCTATGTTTGGGCTGACCGAAAATGAGAAAGGAAACATAAAAAAATGATAGGGCTAATGCTGGTCTCGAGTTTCAAACTTGAGTTCTCACCCTTCAGCCAGTATACCTTGTCCCACTACACTACGACATCATTCAATATGCTATTGCGAGGATTTATCAGCTAAACTCTAGTTGGAGCTAAGGGGAAAATAAAAGGCAATGGCGCCCAAGCTGGGATTCAAACACAGGACTCGTGGGTTCCCAAACAAGCATGTTACCCAGTTTAGCTAGGCAGGAATTCAGTTGTACAAGTGAAAGGAATAACAATAGAGTTTTCGTTCACACTGGATTAGTACCCCCCAACTAACACAAAGGAACATTTTAAACAGGAAATTCTAAAGAAATAAAATGTATGGTAGAAACATGATAAAATGTACAATATAAATTAAATACCATAACTACATAAGATAATAAAATGATCAAAAGTGCAACGAAGATAAAATGCCGGTGATTGTGATAAAATGGAAGACGCTGGAGATAATGATGATAAAATAATGCGAAAAGCAAAGCATATGAGTTTACAATAATATTGAAATAAGGGTGAATAATTAAAAAAAAATGTACAAAAAATAATGAGAGTTAGAGAAAACCGGGGTGGCAAAAAAATGAAAATAATAAATAAGCGTATAAAATAGAGTATGGTAACAAAAAGAGGTTACTATAAGTAAGGCTAGTGCTCCTTTTCATAAGGAATGTGAGATTTAAATGTCAGAGAAAAGAAATTCCTTTGATTGAAAAGAGGGACGACCGCCTTATTTCTAAAAAAGACCTGCTTATTTTTGAATTTTCATTTTAATGAACAAAAAACGGGAGAGAATTTTTGGTGTCTACATGGGGTCATTAGGGTTACAAATTGTTCCAGATAACACTTAATTCTTCATCTCAACCTTCCTAGCAGTCTTCATCATCTCCCGGAAGTCGCGTGGCTCAAAGAGGGCCAATTCTGCTCGAATTGGTTCCTTCAACCCAGTGCAAAAGATACTTTGAAAGACTTCATCTGGAATATTCTTGAGATGGGAAGAATAATATTCAAACTGGCAGTGATAGTCTTCCACGGTGGTTTCTTGATGCAAGGAACAGAGAAGGTCTAAGCGGTTCCCAATCACCGGCGGCCCGAATCTCTCTAGCAGCATCGACTTGAATTCTGTCTAAGAGGGCAAACTAATGATTTTCAAGCCATTCAAACCAGTAGAGGGCAGATTCTTCCATGCAGACACACGCCGATCGAACACGTTCTGAATCATTTATTCCACTCAAGGAGAAATAAGGTTATGCCTTGTGTATCCACCCTTGTGGATCTTCCCCCATGAAAACAAGCAACTCAATCTTGCGAATCTTTATGTCTCTTTCTCCTTTCTTTTGATCGCCACAACAAGATTGATGTTGCTCTGATCTCCTGGAATTCTCCACTTCGTCCTCTTGGTTAACGTCTACCTTCTACATCTATAATACCCACAAAATAGCTAGTTAGGAATAATATAGTATATAGTAAGAATTGACATGTTCGAGGTTAGTGTTAAACTGGCCCACGGAAATTAAATGACATCCTTATACTACATTAATCCTTCTCCCTAAAATGTTTACAATTATTTATAATGTTTTGCCTTTACTAACCGTAGCTGAAACATCCTTAAGATTTAAAAGGTAACTAAACCTTAACTACATACCTAAATTAATACATAACCAATTTATTAATTTAAGAAAGAAGCTTATTAGGCCTCAATAGGATTATATAAGTATATAAGCAAATACAAAAGAGCTTGAAAAACATTAACTATATATATGTAATTTATATGAATTAAATAGGGCTTACTCAGCCTTATATATTAAGTAGAGTTTATATGGTTTAAAATGTTTAAGCATGTATAAATAATTATAAATGAAAGAATAAAATAAAAACATAATATAAGGATCAATTAAATTAAATGTCCTAAAAAACGTATGCTTAAATAAAACATTAAATAAAATGAATAATTAAATACATGTAGTGTATAAAGAATAGTAAATATATATATATATATATATATAAATATACAACAGTATAAAGGGTAACAAGTACACTATCTTCTTGTTTGTTATTTGAGCCTACTGCTACTAGCACAAATAAGGGCCATATAACTTAAATACCCCATTGACTGCTTATAAGAAAATCAACCAGCCCACTTGATACCAAACAGGCCTTTCCCACTAGGGGTGTGCAGACGGTTAAAACGGATATCCGTTAACCGAAGTTAAAAAAAAAGTACGGTATTTGGTTCAGTTATAACAGAATTAACCGAATTTAATAATATCCGTTTTAACCGATAACCGTTCTATCCAATAACCGTATTTTTTGTTACACTAATAACCGTTAACCGCCCCGATAACTGTAGTTTCTGAAAAACCGAAATAACCGAACTTTTTAAAATAACTAAAATAACCGAACTTCCTAAAATAACCAAAAATACCAAACTGTCTGAATTAATCAAAATAATTAAAACCTAAACCTAATTGAGTGAGTAGTAATATATCAGATAAAATTATTGGGTTAAGAAAAAAAAAAATTTATAAAAATATATTTATAAAAGTTCGGTTATTACGGATAACCGGAGTTTAAATTTTAATATCCGTTAACCGAACCATACTTTATTACGGATAACCGTTTTAACCGAAATAACCAAACTTTTATAAAACGGATAAAAAATACGGTGATCGAATCCAAAAAAACGGTTCCCGTTTGCTCACCCCTACCCATATGGCTAATTACCAAAAAAGCCTTTACAAAAAGAGCATCACGCAGGAAGAGAATAAGGACTGGTGTAATATGAAATCAATAGTCTTGAGCCCCTTTCTCCAATCTAGTTTAGAGGTACGGTAGTTTCCAGTGATTTATCACTTTAGAGGCTTACACTCAAGAGTAGATTGAAGATATATGCATACACCAGAAATATATAAGAGAGCGCAGAACATACCTTTTTTTTTTTGATAGTTAGCTGAACGAAACTTGGAAAATATTACAAAGCAAACAACAATTGAAAACAAAATGAAAACAAATTATAAATCGAAACAAAATTCTACTGGAAGCGTTAACATGTGACGGACGGCTCCATTTGAAACTCACACTTGTCACCAAGATTGCTAATATGGATTTGTAGCGTTGGGGCCAGATTTCTCAACTAGGGATTGCGGTATGACAAAGCTGTTCACCTGATGGATCCATTCGCTGAGATCCTCCATTCTTCTAGAGCTTGTGATGTTTACTTCTCTTCCGGTCTATGCCTTGGAGAAGTTTGGCTTGGAAACCCCTCAATGCGTCATCTTGTCTCTGCTTGTTGAGACATAAGCAAAAAATGATGTGACCCTTCAACCAGATTGTAGGCTAGGCTAACTCAGGTGCAATTCATCTCTCGCCAAGGTAGGAAATTTGGACTTTGGTAAAGTTAGCGCTCCACATAAGGCCTCCAAATTGTTCAATTGGGGAACTTCAATTATATACGACACGTTGCTCTGTTCCCATAGACTGAAATTCTCATCTAGTGGCTGAGAGCTATGCGTTTCTAGAATGTCTATTGTATTTGTTCCGGACTCCTTTATTTCTTGTCGGAGGAGAGTCCACTTCTCTCTTTTGTTTACTCCCTTGACGTTTTGGAACCAGATTGGATGTCCTATATTGTGTGTTGTGCTTCTCTTCTACTCGTTGTTTCCTCAGAATCGGGCAAAATTCTGAATTGATGCTTCTGGGTTTGGGTAGTGGCAGTTGAGTCTCCTTCCAAAATCCAGGCATCTCTGCGCTCCAGAATTGTGGGGCTGGATAGTGAGGGGTCAATTGGGTTGGGGCTAGAGTAAATTACGGTTCTGGTGGGAGAAGGTGTGAGCACCACTTCAATACTCCCTCCGTCCTGAATTGAGTCCGTTGCTTTATGGCACGCTTTTCCACTTCAATATTAAGCATATAAGATAAAATAATTTTATAAAACTAAATTTTGTAACATATAGTTTATCATGTAAGGAATCATATGCAAAACTTAAATTTTCAAAATTAATTTATCTTATATGTTAAAAATTGAAGTCAAACGACATGTCCAAATAGTAAACAGGACGGTCAATTCAGGACGGAGGGAGTATTAATCTCAGAGGATGTAGCAGAGAAGGAATGTTTGTGGAGTGAAAAGGGGATATTTGCCGGCTCCTGGTTGTGAGAGGGGTAATTGGGGTTTGGGGAACCGTGGAATCTAGGGAATTGGTTACGGAAAAGGTGAGGGGAGGTGAGAGAAATGTAGGGGTTTGGGTAGATGGGCTCTTGTCAGGTGATAGTGAGGAGGTGAGAGGAGAAGGTGGGCTCTGGAGGGTTTCGGCTACAGAGGGAGGGGGTTGAAGGCAGAGTTGTCGCATCGGGAGAGGTTGGAGCGGTGTGGAGAGCGTGGAGAGAGGGGATATGTGAGATTAGGCTTTTAGCATGAGTCAGAGGCGAGGCAGAGTTGTCGCATCGGGAGAGGTTGGAGCGGTGGGACCAGGGCACGCGGATGGTTGCGTGACTTGGGAAGTATTATTGAAACATTGAGATAATAGATGGCCTGGAATCAACATAGATAATTGCCTCGGGAGTATGGAGGAACAACATTTTCGCCCGTCAGAAAGGAGAATAACTCCCTTCCCAATCTTGACGGTAATAGCCACGCTTTTATTGGGGAGAGCAAAAGTTTCAGGGAAAAGGAAATTGGGAGCATTAACGGTGGGGTTTGAGACATTAATGACTGCCTGTTCAATATCTTCTGCTTCCTTGGGAACCTCCTTGTGACATTTAGGCTTCGCTGGTCGCTGATGTTCAGAGATTTCGTCTGACCAAAATTCAACAATTCCGACAGAGAATGTAGCACCCTCTAAATCCACAAGAATCTCTTCGTTAATAATTTTCATAACAGGGGTATGAATTTTGACCTGTGCTTCTAAAAAATTGGGGATAATTGCCATATCTGTTTCAATCTCTATAATGGTACCCAGATGTTTCGTGACTGCATGAACTGTTGCTTCGCTCCAGGCTTGAACAGGGATCCCACGTATGACTATAGAGGTGGACCGTCTGTCTAGTTGCATGTTTTTGTTCCACGGAGCTAGGCGCCAGCCCAGTGTGTTTACATACATGTCTCGGAGGAATTCCTTCGCCTGCGTTTCATTTATAAAAATGAATATGAACCTTGTATTTGATAGGCAAAATTTTTCTTCTACTTTATTCTGTAGAGATATATCCCTATTATATTTCTATTATTGTTCTGTTTAGTCTATACCAATAAGCTGCTCTTGTCCAGATGTACTTACATATTGTTTTGTTTCCCGGTTCCCTCTTATTGTACTGCCTATAAATACTTTCGTTTCTAAGAAGAGAATAATAAGCGAAGATGTTATTTCCAGAACTTCATCTCTCTCGATCCTTCTCTCAAGTTCACTCTCTCTGAAATACAAATTCTCTCTCGCTCACCGCAACATGGTATCAGAGCAGGCTACGATAGCCTGATTTGGATCGAAGTTGATCTCGCTTGTTCTCGTTCTATCTTTCGTCTGGAGTTTTTGGATCGATCGATCTCGCCTCCATCATGACGGAGAATGCTAAAGAAGCTTCGATGGAGCAGTTACTCGAAACTCTTTCTGGATCTAAAGCGAAGGAATCTGGAGTCGATTCTTCAGATCCTTTGTATGTTCATACTACGGATCATCCAGGTATGATTTTAGCTCCTAAGTTTGATGGATCTGGATTTCAAACGTGGAAAAGGACAGTGTTAATAGCATTGATGGCTAAGAACAAGCTAGGGCTGATAGAAGGAAAAATAACCAAACCGGTGAATGATGAGGTTAAAGAACAGGCCTGGCTTAGATGTAATGGACTCGTAATGTCCTGGATCTTAAATGCCTTAAGCAAAGACATCTGCGAGAGCTTAGTTTTTAGCACTACGGCACGTGAAATGTGGGAGAGTTTACTGGCGAGATTTGATCAGGTAGATGGGACGAGAAGATTTAATTTGAAAAAGGAGATTTGTGTTTTGGAGCAAGGAAACGAAACTGTTAGTGGATACTTTACCAGGTTTAAGAAACTGTGGGATGAATTGAAGTCTGTTGCTAGTACGAATGGATGTAAATGTTGTAGTTGTGGAGAAGCTGAGAAGATGAGGAAGATGCTCGAAGAAGACAAGCTTTTTAGCTTTCTGATGGGGCTAAATGATGTGTATGTAAATGTCAGGGGGAATATATTGATGATGAGTCCTCTTCCTTCTATGGAAATAGCATACTCTCTTATACTTTCTGAAGAACGACAGAGGGAAAGTAGTAAGAAGAAGAGGAATGAGAATGATCTCACTAGTTTTGCTAATTCAGTCGAAGGAAAGAGTGGTCCTCTGCAGGAAATTAAGTGGCAACAGAGGGACAAAGGAAAGAAAAACAAGGACACGTGTACTTACTGTGGGAAAGTAGGACATGTGGAAGACAGGTGTTATGCTAAGCATGGTTTTCCAAACGGCTGGAGGTTTGGAAAGAATAAAAAAATGGCAAATCAAGCTGTTACAGATAAGAAGGAGGATGTTGAAGAGAAAGGCCAGTTTGCAGGGATTTCTCGTGAGCAGATTGAGCTTCTGATTGGCTGCTTACAGAAGATGAACAATGGCCAGGAGAATGTTCATTCCTGTAACTTTGCAGGTATGAATATTACTGATCATAACAGTGTTCGTTTTTCACTAAATGCAGTAGTCAGTGGACAGAGGAAAACTGATGTTTGGATTATTGATACTGGAGCAACTGATCATCTCAGTGGAGACAGTAGTTTTCTTTCGCACAAGGAATTTTTAGAAAACAGTCACTCAGTCTCTATGCCAGATGGGAGAGCTCGAGTGGTTAGCACCAAAGGAAGTGCTCCTTTGGGAAAGAAATTTCAACTGGAGAATGTTCTTCATGTGCCAAGTTTCGAGCACAATTTATTGTCTGTTAACAGGTTTGTTAAACAGATCAGAGGAAGGTTGATATTTGATGAACAGTCTTGTGTTTTGCAGGACCCAGCCTTGAGTATTGAGCACCAGATTGGTCGTGTTCAGAACGGTCTTTACTACCTTGATGTTCACGCCTTGGAGAGTTTTCTGTTGAAAAGGCAGCAAGTTTCTCAAGACAAATCAAGCTGTAATAGTGTAAAGAATAATAAGAGTATGTACTGGCATTGTCGGCTTGGGCATATTCCTTTTTCTAAACTTTTACACTTAGGCTTGATTAAGAAACATGAAATAGCAGGAACTATTGTTTGCGATTCCTGTAATAAAGCAAAAGGGCATAGGCAACCCTTTCCTGTTTCTTCTACACGAAGCAACAATGTTTTTGATCTGTTACACGTTGATATATGGGGACCGTGTACTGAAGCTACATATGATGGCTATTACTATTTTTTAAGCATCATTGATGATAAAACAAGGTGCCTGTGGGTTACACTTATGAAACATAAGTCAGACGCTACAGAATTGCTTCAGAATTTTATTAATATGGTCTACACTCAGTTCGGTACAAGAGTTAAAACCATACGATCAGATAATGCTTATGAGTTGGGTTCTTCCAAAGACAACATTCATTTCTTTAAGGAAAAAGGAATTCTGCATCAGCGCTCATGTCCCCACACTCCGCAACAGAACGGTGTGGTAGAAAGGAAAAACAGGCATATTTTAGAGACTGCGCGAGCTGTATATTTTGAATCTGGTGTGCCTTTAAGATTTTGGGGTGACAGTGTTCTTTTTGCTATTGCTATCATCAATAGAACACCATCCACTGTTCTGAATGGACGCACACCATTTGAGGATTTATATGGTCAGCTTCATGTTTTATCAATGATCAAGACATTTGGCTGTTTAGCTTATGTTGCAAATGTGAATCCTCACAAACGGAAGTTTGATCCCAGGGCTTACAAGTGTGTCTATTTGGGTCCTAGCCTCATTAGTAAGGGACATAAATTGGTCCGTTTGGAAGATAACAAAATTATACACAGCAGGGATGTCGTATTTTATGAAGATATATTTCCCTTTAAGGAAATACCTCCGACTGTTACAGATCCGGTTGAGATGGCTGCATCTCCAGATCTTGTTGATGATGATGATACACCTTCACAACAATTGATTCTTTTACCAAGATCAGTCAGCCCGCAGTCTCCAGTTTCTGATCAACTTTCTTCCCGTGCTGCAGATTCTACAGGTTCTCCTGCTCCCACTGTTCTTCCTGATGAACAGTCACCTCCACATACAGAATCTACCGACTGTCAGGAAGAAACACAACTCAGAAGATCAGTTCGAGTACATCGTCCTCCTGCACGTCTGTCTGATTTCTTTGTAGGGCAGACGGCTCTTGATGCAGGCAATTCTGATGTTTTTACTGAAGTTCTCACTAGCAGGCTGGAAAATTCTGCCACGTCTATCAGTGACTTATACTCCTTGACAGATATTAAAGGAGAAAGGGAAATCATTCTTTCTTCTAATTCTTATTGCCATATGAGTATCACTGATGCACCAGTTGAGCCACGAACTTTTACAGAAGCTAGTAAAAGTGCGCATTGGAGACAGGCAATGCAAGACGAGCTTGCTGCCTTGGACAGAAATGGGACCTGGGAGATTACCGAGCTGCCTAAAGGAAAAAAGGCCATTTCTAGCAAATGGGTCTACAAGGTTAAGCTGCGTGCTGATGGTAGCTTAGAGCGGTACAAGGCACGCCTTGTTGTGCGCGGGTTTACTCAGAAATATGGTGTTGACTACACAGAAACGTTTTCGCCTGTAGTAAAAATGACGACGATTCGTGCCCTAATTTCTGTTGCAGTGAAAAAGAATTGGCTTATTCATCAACTGGATGTGAATAACGCCTTTCTTCATGGCGATTTGAATGAGGAGATTTATATGAAGCTTCCTCAAGGACTTGAAGCAGATTCGAACAAAGTCTGCCGCCTGAAACGATCTTTATATGGCCTAAAACAGGCGTCTCGCCAGTGGTATGCTAAATTGACAGAATTTCTCAAACAGCAAGGTTACTCTAGTTCGTGCAATGATTATTCACTTTTCTCAAAGAAAACCGGTGATCTTGTTGTTCACATTGGGGTCTATGTTGATGATTTGTTGGTCTGTGGGAATGATGTTTCAGAAATCAGCCGTTTGAAGGCAAGTTTGCATACGAAATTCCGTATCAAGGACCTTGGGCGGTTGCACTATTTTCTGGGCATGGAATTCATTTCAGTCCCAGAAGGACTGGTTGTTACACAACGGAAATATGCTAAGGACCTCATAGAAGAGTATGGTGTTGCTGCTTCCAAGCCTGTCGCCAGTCCTTTGGAGGTTGGTCTCAAGCTGTCTCTCGAAGCTGGACCTCCTTTGTCGGATCCAGAACCGTATCGACGGCTTATTGGTCAGTTGAATTATCTGACTAATTCAAGGCCTGATCTTAGTTTTGCTATTCAACTGCTCAGCCAGTTTCTGAAGGCTCCCTGTCAGCATCATTTTTCTGCAGCCATACCTGTTCTCAAATACCTCAAGGGTACCTTGAATCATGGTTTACTTCTCAACAATACAGACGACCTGCAGTTGGTAGCTTACTGCGATTCGGATTGGGCTACATGTCCTATCTCCCGTCGCTCTGTAAGTGGGTTTTTTATCATGTTTGGTGGGTGTCCTTTAACCTGGAAAGCTAAGAAACAGGTGTCTGTTTCGCTGTCCTCGGCGGAAGCTGAATATAGGTCTATGCGCAAGGTGACCTCTGAGCTTGCCTGGTTAACCCGCCTCCTTGCTGATATTGGCATTGCTGATATCACTCCTATTCCTCTGCATTGTGACAATAAATCAGCAGTGTTTATTGCCACAAATCCTGTTGCCCATGAAAGGACCAAACATGTCGAAGTCGACTGTCACTATGTTCGTGAGCAGATACAAAGGGGATTGATTCGTGTTCAACATATTCCTAGCTCTTCTCAGCTTGCGGATATGTTTACCAAATCTCTCAATGGGAAGCAGTACCAGTCTCAGTTGCCGCGGATGGGAATTCGCAGCATTTAATTTCTTTGGTTCCAAGACAAGCACTTGTTCTTCTGCGTGCTTGCCTTGAGGGGGGGGGGGGTGTAGAGATATATCCCTATTATATTTCTATTATTGTTCTGTTTAGTCTATACCAATAAGCTGCTCTTGTCCAGCTGTACTTACATATTGTTTTGTTTCCCGGTTCCCTCTTATTGTACTGCCTATAAATACTTTCGTTTCTAAGAAGAGAATAACAAGCGAAGATGTTATTTCCAGAACTTCATCTCTCTCGATCCTTCTCTCAAGTTCACTCTCTCTGAAATACAAATTCTCTCTCGCTCACCGCAACATATTCCCCCAAGATCCTATAGCCCTTTTGACGTCTTTCAACTCTGCGAGTGGTGTTGAAGCTACTATGCCTCGAGACAACCTCTCAATCATGACTATGGAGGTGTCGAGACTGATATGTCCCTTTGGGTGCGTCTGGACTGAGGTATGGACATCAGAGTTTTGCACTCTGGGTTGTTCACTTGCCTTAGTTGATGTCGGTCTAGGCTGCTGTTTTCTGGACCACTGGAAATTTCCTTGTCCAATGTGAGGAGCATAGGTGTTCTGGGTGGGGTATTTCTTTGGAGTTATGGCCGGCTGGGTTTGGATTGTGAATCCGTCCACCACTGTTCCATTGGTACCCTGAATAGCTTGCTCAGCGTCGTCCTTGGATTTGTATTCAACAAAGGCATACCTAGTCTTTGTGCGGATCCTTGGGGTCTTGGGCAATCTAATGCCAACCATAGGGCCGTACTGGTCGAAGAGCTTCCATAGTACGCCCAATCTGGAATTGGGGTTAATATTGTCTATGAAGACAGTAGCTCCGGGAATAGATTTGGAGGTTGAGGTTTAGAGCGCAGAACATACCTGTTTTCTTGTTCGCTTGCTTGGGTTGCAAATATACGATAGTTAGGAAGAATGGACAGAGTAGGTTTTCAGTTCTCATTTTCTGTAATGTTATCATGAATGAAGAGATGGGTAGACTATCAGGGAGAAGCCGGTAGGTTCCCCAATTGCAAGAGCCACCGTGACATATAGAGGATCTGGTAGACTTGTAACAATTTACCGTGAACTCAGAAGAGAATGAAGAGGATGGAGCCAGTAAGCCTCCATGTTGACAGTTAAGCGCGAGGGAATGATGGTGTCATCTGTTACCACCATTATTACCACTGAGGCTCGGAACAAGAGGGGATACAGAGCAAGTAAATTTCTTATTTACAGTATGGGTTGCAAGGTTTACCGGGAGTGACTGAAGAGGAGCAACATGTGCCTTAAACAAAGAAAATGAGAGGTACAGCAGGTTCCAGTGGTTTTCCCTTCTAGTTGAAGGGCGCAGACATAAGAACAGAATGAGGATAGCTGTAGAAAATGCAAGTTCTATTCGCCAGTCAGTTCGAGAATGGAGAGGGCGTGTATATACTAGTTAGGGTTGGAAGAGAAGATTGAAAAGAAGAAGATTGAAGTGCAGAGCGTGTATCCAAATTATTTTGAGGAGGATGAGAAAGAGCATTGTTCCTGATTCCAGAAATAGAGAGTGAAGTAGCAAGGCGGCTAGGGTATTCTCATACAAATGTGCTGGTTTTAACCATGGGCACCAGGAAAAAAAACCAAGGTGGGAAATGGGTGAGCAAACGGGAACCGTTCTTTTTGGATTCGATCACCGTATTTTTTATCCGTTTTATAAAAGTTCGGTTATTTCGGTTAAAACGGTTATCCGTAATAAAGTACGGTTCGGTTAACGGATATTAAAATTTAAACTTCAGTTATCCGTAATAACTGAACTTTTATAAATATATTTTTATAAATTTTATTTTTTCTTAACCCAATAATTTTATCCGATATATTACTACTCACTCAATTAGGTTTAGGTTTTAATTATTTTGATTAATTCAGACAGTTTGGTATTTTTGGTTATTTTAGGAAGTTCGGTTATTTTAGTTATTTTAAAAAGTTCGGTTATTTCGGTTATTTCAGAAACTACAGTTATCGGGGCGGTTAACGGTTATTAGTGTAACAAAAAAAATACGGTTATTGGATAGAACGGTTATCGGTTAAAACGGATATTAGTATTAAATTCGGTTAATTCTGTTATAATTGAACCAAATACCGTACTTTTTTTTTAACTTCGGTTAACGGATATCCGTTTTAACCGTCTGCACACCCCTACATATGGGCAAGTTGTATTATGGTTGTGTAGAAATATCAAACAATGTCTAATAAAAGGTGTCTCTATGTGGAGGTATTAGTAGAGTTGTGACTTTATGGGAAAGACATCACTAAGGGATATGTCTTTCCATACTAATATGACTCTTCATATAAAGGAATGTCTTATAATGAAGGAAGACATCTATTGGAAGGTATCTTTATGGAAAGACACTATTTGGGATGTGTGCTCCATAAACAACACTTCCAACACCTATAAATACCTACCCTTGTGATCATTTTTTGATACGTTTTTCCGCTGAATGATCACTATATTTTCCACAACAAATTCTCTCTAAACTACGCTTGAATTAACGCTAGTCGTTGGAGGCATTTACTTTGTGAACAACATTGATTCGAGTATTCGTTTCAATACCGGGATACCGCTGATCAAAGAAGAAGATCCATATCTATTTAGAAGACCAAGTTGTCATCAATTGTTCTTCTACAAGTAAGGTTTTCCTTCACTTTTGCCTCTGATAATCATTGGAAACTGCTGCGTTTTTCCTTCATGACCTTCTTCTATCTACGCCTTGACTGATAAATCACTGGGACTTCATTCTCTTCTTTGTTTCGGTCTTCATTCTCCCGCGTGTCTACTAGCAAACAAGGGATACATGCTGTACTCTATCTTATGTGCCAAACCGGTGAACTAGAGCATACCTGCTGTACACTCTCTTCATTCACATTTTTCTTCTGTACAGAGCGGGTGAAAAAAAAGGAAGAAGAAAGGGGAACATGAAGCAGTGATAAGTCATGACTGAAGGCAGCAATAGAACACACATGCTGCACGTTCCCTTCATTCCTTCCTGTGTGTGTGCTCCACTGTGTTATAAATTACCGGAAGTCCTACTCCCACGCATCAGATGGAGCGGATGACTACAGTTCATTATGAATTGGTAACATATCCTGAACTTATCTTTTTTCAATTCTTCGATTATAACAATAGGTGTTATTAAACCTTCTGTTACACCCTGCGAAACCCCTCGCACACTAGATTATTTTGGAGTTGGTAAAACGCTCAGTTGCTCTTTATCTTTGGTGATTATAATAACAGAAGTTTTTGTTCTTCTGCTGCACCTGTGGAACAAACGATATGAGTATGCAGTAGCTTAACACCTCTAATTGATCCACGATAGTAGATTGTTGTTGCTGCAATGGTTGAGCAAATGCTCAAGCCTGTACCAAAGGTAAATTTTTGTTGGATTTGTTTTAATGATTAGCTGATATCTTTAAAACAGATATGGATAATTATGTTAGTAATTATATATATATATATATATATATATATATATATATGGATGAAGTCGAACGTGTTTATTACTGTGGCCTTTCCAATTATCTATCAAAATGAAATAAACTAATTAAGTTGTAGTTGTTGCCAATAACAGTAATTGACCCTTTTGATTGCTTCTGCTGCACCAAAAAATGTTGTTCCCTTGCTAAACAGATTATTTCGGTGTGTTCCTCTTCTTATAAAGTTGCTACCTTCTTTATCTTTCCTTTTAGTGCAGCAACAACAACAAAAAAAAATTATTCTTTCTGACACTCCAAGATGTTGTTTAAACTGAACAAATTATGAATTGCTAGTTAATACAGGCTGTTATCTTCTTCTTCTCTTTTCTTTCTTCTAATCAGCACCCAATAAATTTTGTTCTAGCAAAATTAACAAAAGAAGTTGTGAATTCATGATGTTACACCTTGTACAACAAACGATAAGAATGATTCATAATTTGGTAGTCCCCTACGGTTTTTCCAAAAGATTAGGAGAGGTAAATTACCTCTAAATCCTCAAATCTTCTTATTTTCATTTTATTTTTGTGTGGTAAACATCCTGAAAAATTATAGTAATGTGTTCCACATATCCTGGATGCTTTGAATTTTGAAATTATGAAACGTTAAACGTAAACATGTAACAATACAAGTTGAATAATTCTTAAACATCAGTTATTAGGTAAATGATTCTAGAGTTTTAATGTTAATATGTCTAAACCGAGAAGGTCGACACAATAATATCAATGGTTAAATATTTGGTGTGAACTAACCATTAAAGAGATCTAGAAATTTATTTTTCTAGAGTCTCGGTTGTAAAAGGTTGTTAGCAATTCTCAAAGAAGAGATGGGTATAGTTTTGAGAGTCCTTAGAGATTAAGCGTTAACCTAACGTAATAGCGGAGTGAGTTGTTCAGTTGGATTATTAAATGAATAAGTGGTTAAGATTATATTTTTAAACTTATTAAGTTATGCTAAAAACTTATAAGTGATATTTGTTTCGGTTTAAAAAGCGAGTTTCAATGATAAAATTTGGTCGGTATTTGATGAGGGTGTGATGAGGTGCTAAATTGGAAATTGGCGCCATATTGAGTTTATAGTGCTAATCTGATAAGAACGGTGGCTAAGTATTACGGAGGTTAATTAGACTTACAGATAAGTGCTAAGTTGATGGTCTGAGAGGTTAAAGTTTTGGAAGGTTAATGGAGGTTGAAAATGAAAGAGAATGTAAAAGAGAATGATAATATTTGTCTAGAGTTAATAAGTTTCCCCTCGTGACAATAATATTGAAACCGATAAAAAGATATATGTTCTAATGGTGGCCATCGGGTCTGGTTCTACCCGGAACCGGCGGTTCTACCCGGAACCGGCGGTTCTACCCGGAACCGATTGGAACCGGAACCGGCCGGGAACCGGTGGGAATCGGAACCGGAACCGAACCGCCTCAGCCGGTTCCGAATACGAATAGATGTTTTGAGATTCGGGCCCGAACCGGAACCGAACCGTGGAACCGCCTGGAACCGTCGTCTGATTCGGAACCGGAACCGCCCCGGAACCGGTTGAAGTTACCGTTGGGTTTTTAAAATGTAACCTCTTAGTAGTTGTACTCTTTTTCCTTATTAGGGTTTTCCCAATGGATTTTTACCTAATAAGGTTTTAATGAGGCAGTGAATCATATAATAAAATTCTCTTTGTTCCTTATTTTTTGTAAATTCAATAAAAATTCCTAAGTCTTTGTTTCTTACACATTTAAGATTATAAACTTGAAGAATAACCTATCTAGGAGTAAAGTGGATGAAAAGAGCAACGTGTGCACTCAAACGGATCTCAAATCGGAGCTAAAACGAAGCAACGGGAGCCGATCGAATCTTTCCAGAACCGGTCGGAACCGATCAAAACCGAAACCGGAACCGGCTGGAACCAGCCGGAACCGGTTTTTTGACCGAATCCGAAGCGAATCCAGATTTCAGAACCGGAACCGGAACCGTAACCGGAACCGCCCAGACCGGTTCCGAATACGAATACACATTTTCTGGAACCGTAACCGGTGGAACCGGAACCGGAACCGGTGGAACCGGACCCGTGGCCACCATTAATATGTTCATTCCACTTTCTTCACGGTAAATATCCAAGTATATATAAATATCCAAGTATATATGTATATATGTGCAACATTTTCTTCACGGTAATTTGGAAACCTAAGTTGAAACAAACTCTGTCAGCCTTTTTATTCCTCACGGTAATGCTACAAATCGAATATATATATAAGTTTCCTCATTTGAAATGACAAATGAAATAAATCTTGGTTAATGTTTAATTATACATGTACACATGTCATTGCACTAAACTGAATACGTATAATATATGTATATAGTTGGTAAACAAAAATTAAGAGGAGTGCTATAAAAAGGAAAAAATGTTATATATAAAGAGTTAAAGGTCAATAATATTGAATATCATATAGTAATAATGTCTATATGAGTATGAATATATATATACATGTATAATTATATATATACAAATATATATTCAAGGATAAAAGAGATGATATATATACTTTTGAGGATTAAGTCCTAGTTGTAACATAATACAACATGCTAGTTACTAACATACTTAATGGATTAAATGACAAATCTTGAATTTGTTTAAAAACCCGAGTAACAATGATTGATTAATCACGGGGTAAATACCAGGGGAATTAGTGATTACTGTAACACCCCTAACATAAAATTAACAATAAACTGAAACTGTAACGGAAATTTAAAGCTTAAACGGTAACTAAAATGAGTCGGTGTTGCACGCCGTTAGCCACCCACGTGGCTAACAAGGCTGAATATGTACATTTGTATCGGTCTGATGCGCAGACTCCCGAGCGTAGTTACTAACATCCAAATTTACAACCAACAATGCTGAGTATATATTTACGAACCATCACTGTAATTCGTTACTACCCAAAATATACACCACGGGAGCACAGGCGCATCCCGGGTCCAACATCCAAAAACTACCAAAAGTATTTCATTACACCTAGGATCTAAAGCCACTCCGCTTCCTCGATCCTCATCATGCAAAATGAAATATGGTGCCACGAAGGGGCTCAGCAACCCATGTCTGGTATGGTTAACGTGCAGCTCGTCGGCTACCGGGATACACGCAATCAATTGTTATGATAACATGGCATTCATTTAACAACATCATACTTAAACATGGCACTAAACATTGCACATCAACAACAATACATAACATAACAGGAACATTTCACTTTAGGAAACGTTCTGAACATTAATTAGTCAACTTGGTAAGCCTAGAGAATGATCTCACTTTCATGTTAAGCTTGTTACATAACCCGTTACCGTTGTGTTTGTCAAACGAATAACTTAACCTAAAGATGTGTCGGATATAGTGCTCCAAGCACACCGTACACATAATCCCCCTAGTCCGATCAATTGTCAGATAGGTATGTCTTGGTTAAGCTTGTGGGTGATTGTAATCCAAGAAGGAGAACAACCATAAACATAAGGAGGGTCGAATCTGATTCAGATATCGACTCCCGTACATACACGCGTGACCGGAATGACCGGATTCCTCACCCCCTGGTTATATTCTTGTTAGTAGTCCCATTGTTGGAACTTAACACAATAAATCACAAGTAAGTGTTTAGGCCCAGTTAGGCACACAAGGAAGATGGGATACGCTTTAAACAACACAACCACAACCAACTCACATATAGCCGTAGTTAGAACGTTCCTTAAGTTGAAATGTTAAACCGAGTATCGCTCTCTACTTATCCTAGTTTGGTTAACTAACGGGTTAGCACGTATTCGAGGTTAACAGTACTGGTACACACACGCCACAATAATAACAATGACTGTAAACTCATTTCATGATTTAAGTCTTACAAAGTCATAAACATTCAGAAAACCAACAAACACACAAGCTGGTGTAAACCGGTAGCAAACAGACTGCAAGAAAACCATACCTTGGTCCCTGCTGCGTTCGAGTTCCACCGAGTGCAACTCCTATACATAATTAATAACGTCGGTTAATTACCTTATTTAACTTCCAATTTACTAAATGTTTTACATGATTACATGGCATGTATTACACTTGAACTTACACTTGATTATCCTCATTATACCCACTAGAAGTATGGGCCGACCGACCCACCGACCGACCCAACCCCCTGCGTCGGTCCATTCTAGAAACATTCTGGTTCACTGTCTTTTGCCCGACCGACCCAAGCTCACTGCGACCGACCCAAAATCCTCTGGGTTGGTCCATTCTAGAAACTTATCCGCTGCCTTATTACAGTCCGACTGACCCAGCCAGGGTCGATCCCCTGGGTCGGTAGACTGCAGTACTTCCCAAAATTTGCCAAACTTTCTCCAAACTTTTCCTCAAGTCTCCTAATGTGTTCAAACATAATTTGGCACCCTAAGGCCTTCATAAAACATCCACCAAACTCATTTTCTAACTCACTTCTAAACTCCTCAAACACTTACTCATTTTCTTGCAAAATCTCCTAACACTTATAACATTTTCCTTAAGTTTCTAAGTGGTAGTTTATGCCTACAATATCAACTAACCAAAGTGTTCCCCACAATCATTTTAACCACTCTAGAACATCCTTTTGCATTATCATGCTCTACTTTACATAAACTCCTTAAAGTCTTTTCCACCAATTCATATTCACTCATTCACAAGGCATCATAACTCCTTTGTTTTACCAAAATTTGCACAAGAATTAACCACACTCCCACCATGACCTTGGTGTATCCAAATCACTCATTTGTACACTAAAACTCCAAAACAATGCCTATGTCATCTTAAACACTCAAGAACACCTTAAGTCATTTTCTCCACCTTTTTAACACCTAGTAATTCCTAGTACAACCTATGTCAACAAACCTCATTTAAACATCTAGAACTTCTTATTTGCTCACTAAATTTTGACATAGTTTCACTAACACTTTCTTACACCAACACATAGTTTTTTCACCTTTAAACAATCAAGAACATTCATCCATACAAGAAATGTTCTTTACACACAACTAAACCTTAAACAACACTACATCACAATATAATGCATAAACTTAAGTTGCTTGGCACTTAGACCCTTAAATAACATGGCTCTTAGGCCCTTAAATTGCATTAATCTTAAACACTAAATTTCCACATATTAATTGACTTTAACCTGCAAATACACACAACATCACATATGCCCTTAATAACCTCCTTGTGGATATTTACTAACTCATCTTCCCATTGGCTCCTTAGGTAGTTTATTAAGCAAATATAGCTCAATTTCCTAAGGCACAAAAACTACATTAAGTTAGGTTATTTATCTCTTTTCTTCAAGATTGCTTTATTGTTTTCTTGGCTTGAAAATCAGCAAGGAACTTGATCACTTGTCAATCTTCTAACCATACACACATATAAGGGTAATGAGCTTTAAGCTTCATAAAGAGAATAGCAAGAGAAGACACCATCAAGAGGTGATTCTCGGTCATGAACAAAATGAGAGGAAATGTAATTTTTCTTTGGTTTTCCTTACCTTGAAACACAGGAGAATAGCAAGGTGTGAAAAGATGAGTTCTTGCTCCTTCAATGGTGAATCTCCATGGCACCTAAATGGAACTCTTGAATATTTGAAAAGACAAGATTGTAGAGCTTGGTCTAACTAGAAGAATGGTGGTCTTGAAATTGATTTTGGAGCATGGAGCTAGGAGTTACAAGCAAAAGAAGATGAAGAATGGTAGAGGTGCTGTAGCAAAACCGGTTTGGAGTTGGGAGAGAATGAAGAAAACGGTGGAGGATGGAGGGAAAGAAGAGAATAAGGTGAGAGGTTTCACTTTTACAAGATATTTACTTATAAAGTAAATAGTTCCTTCCTTTAGTCATCTTTCCTTCCTTAATAAACTAGCCAAGTGTGATGACTCACACTTAAAAACAGGACCGTATTTAGTTAGTGGGATATTTTATGGCTTATGTTGACCAATTAACTAACTAAGTTGACTTATGTCTTAAACTAGCACTATTTGAGCACTATTCACAAATTAGTGCACATAATTGTGAATTTTTGATTTCCCATTGATTTAGACTTCCTAATGTGATAGTAAGTAGTATAAATGTTGATTAAAGAGTAATGATGGGCATTTAGCCACTCAAAACCCATTTCTAAGATAATTTTTCAAAAATGTGCTTTAAGACTCCTTAAAGCACATTTTGTGTTTAACTTATTTTGAAGCTTGGTTTTCTTTAGTAATTGGTTTAACATGTCCATTTGCATGTTAATAAAGTCTTGGTAAGATCTTTGAGTCCTAACCAAGGTTATCCCAAGCTTAGAGCATGTTTTTGCTCAAATTGTCTTATATACTTTATTATGTTTTCTATGGTTTAAATTGTTCACTAATGTTTCTAAGGCACTATTTAGCCTTAATATACCATAGTTTAATATTTAAACAACATATAAAGGTTTGGGGTATTTCAATCTACCCCCCTTAAAAGAACTTTGTCCCCAAAGTTCACATTTCCCACGCATCATTTAAAATTGAACACGGGGATTACTTGTCAATCAACACTTCCGTAACAAACATACTTTACATAACAATCCTCGGACTCAAGGTCCGGGTAACGTAATCACATTCAGACTCAAAGGTCAGTAACATAACAACATATAATGTATTTCAATACATGTCGTACAAACATAACCGAAACGGCTCTACCCCCCTTAAAAAGGGGTACGCCCCGTACCCTATACATACAAAACTAAGGAGTAAACAACGACGGGTACTTCACCCTCATTTTATCTTCCAGATCCCAAGTGGACTCCTCGACTTCCTGGTTAGACCAGAGGACCTTCACCAGTCGAACAGACTTATGGCGAGTGTCTCGAGTCTTAGTGTCCAGAATCCGTACGGGAGTCTCCACTGATCACATGGTCGCCTCTAATGTTAGCCTTTTGGGCTGAAGTACATGAGACGGATGAGACATATATTTCTTAAACTGCGATACATGAAATACATCATGTACCTGTCCCAGCTCAGTAGGCAAATCAAGCCTGTAAGCTACCGGGCCTATCCGTTGCGTCACAACATAAGGCCCCACATATTTCGGGCTCAACTTGCCTTTCTGGCCAAAACGAAACACACCCTTCATGGGGAAACTCTAAGAACACCTGGTCACCCACGGCGAACTCCAGGTCACGTCGGTGCACATCGGCATACGATTTACCTATCTTGAGCTGCCTTCATGTTGGCTCGTATCTGGCGTACTTCTGCTTGTACTTGCTCCAGATATTCTGGTCCTATAATGACCACCTCACTCGACTCATCCCAGCATAATGGCGTGCGGCATGTCTACCGTACAAAGCCTGGAAGGGAGACATCTTGATTGAAGTATGGTAACTGTTGTTGTAGCTAAACTCGATCAAGTGTAACTTATCAATCCAGCTAGTCTGAAAGTCAAGTGCACATGCACGTAACATATCTTCGAGCGTCTGGATGGTGTGCTCACTCTGACCATTTGTCTGAGGGTGGAACGTTGTACTCAGCTTCAGCTACCAAGAGCTTCCCGTGTAGATCTCCAATACCTCGAGAGGAATCTGGTATCCCTATCAGACACAATAGTCTTCGGTACCCCATGATGTCGTATAATCTCTCGGTCGAAGAGCTTTGCTAGCTTTGCCACTTTCCAAGTGTCCTTCATCGGTATGAATCGGGCCACCATGGTCAGTGGGTCAACAACGACCCATATCATGTTCAGACCTCCCCTTGTAGGCGGAAGCCCTACTTCGAAGTCCATGGAAATGTCATGGAACTTCCACTCTGGCATTGGCATTGGCTGCACCATACCACCAGCCGTTGGTGCTGAAACTTTACTTTCTGACAAGTGAGACACCTAACAACATAGTCATTCACATCCTTTTCATTCCAGTCCACCAGAAATACCATTTCATACCCTTATACATCTTTGAAGCTCCGGGGTGAATCGAAGTAGTAGAACAGTGGAATTCACTCAGTATGCACTCCTTCAGCTCAGCCCTACTCCTCGGAATACACAGTCGGCCATTGAGCCTAATCAGGTCATCATCGTGGAGTCGAAAATCATACTTTTGACCCTCGAATGTGCCATCAATAAGCTTTTTGCCTAATCTCTTACATGTACTGATCCGACAACTGAGCACTCCGCACCTCTTCAACCAAGCTAGAATGAGAGACTAGCGAATGGAGAGAGTATGCTTGGAGACTCAATGCGTCAGCTACCACATTTGTTTTACCCGCTTTGTACTGAAGGTTGATGTCGTAGTCGTTTAGGAACTCGACCCACCTTCTTTGCCTCATGTTCAACTATTTCTGAGTGAACAGGTACTTCAAACTCTTATGATCCGAATAGATTGTCACGCTTACCCCATACAAGTGATGTCGCCATATCTTCAAGGCGAAGACTATGGCACCCAATTCTAAGACATGGGTAAGGTAGTTCTCTTCATGATTCTTCAGCTATCGGGAGGCGTACGCCACGACCTTCCCGAGTTGCATCAACACATAACCCATACCTCTTCCTGATGCGTCGCAGTAGACCTCAAAACCATCTGTACCGTCTGGTATTGTCAGCACTGGTGCAGATGTCAGAGCATCGTTGAGACTCTGGAAACTCTCGCAGTCGTCCACTCGAATGGTGCATCCTTCTTCATTAAGGAAGTCATCGGCTTCGAGACACTAAAGAAGTTCTTCACAAACCTCCTATAATACCCTGTTAGACCGAGGAAGCTCCGAATGTCGGTAACCGTCTTCAGTCTAGGCCAGGTGCACATTGCATCAATCTTGGCCGGATCAACAGCGATCCCAGCCTCAGAAATAACATGACCAAGGAATGAAACTCGGTCCAACCAGAATTCGCACTTGGAGAATTTTGCATACAATTGGTTCTCTCTCAACGTTTGCAACACACTTCTCATGTGGCTTTCATGCTCACCCTTTAACTTCAAATATACAAGAATATCGTCGATGAAGACTACCACTAACTTGTCCAACTGATCTCGTAACAAGCGGTTCAATAAGTCCATAAACTTGGCTGGTGCATTGGATAAACCAAATGGCATGACCGTGAACTCGTAGTGACCGTATCTGGTTCGGAAAGCGGTCTTTCAATGTCACCCTCTCGAATAGCAATCTGGTGGTAACCGGATCGTAAGTCGATCTTGGAGAATACTGATGCTCCTTTCAATTGATCGAACATGTCGTCGATACGTGGTACAGGATAACGGTTTTTCACCGTAACGGCATTCAGCTCTCTGTAGTCGATGTAGAGGTGGAGATTACCGTCCTTCTTCACGAAGAGGACCGGTGCTCCCCATGGTGAAATGCTCGGGCGAATAAATCCCTTGTCGAGTAGGTCTCGCAGCTGCTCTTTGAGCTCTGTCATTTCAGCTGGAGCCATACGGTAGGGCGCCTTCGCTATTGGTCTGGTACCCGACACCAATTCAATCTCAAACTCACACCACCCGTGCTGGTGCATGCCCGACAATTCCTTAGGAAAGATATCAGGAAAGTCCGACACTACCGGCACATCTGGGATAAACTCCGGGTCTCTCTCTTTGTCCTGGACATAACAGAGGTATAAATCATTCTTTCTTCGCAACTCACGATACATAGCCATAGCGGAGATAATCTGAGTCGAAGGCTCCCTGGGCCTCTGGCAGTATGAAATGGTAACCCCAGTCTGACTCCAAAGAAGCAGACGATGCTCGGCACATAGGATTCGACCCATGTACCGCTCTAACCAGTTCATCCCCACAATCTCATAGAATCCGAGTCCCTCGAACTCTATCATGTCGATCGGAAACTCTTCATCTTTGATTCATACCATGGCATCTCGGTGATAGCAGCTACACTTGATCCGTTATTTCGACGGGAGAGTGACTAGGAAGTCAGGCATCTCTTCACCGTCCAACCCAGCCTCTTCGCAAAAGAAAGCGAGATAAATGTGTGTGAGGCTCCAGAGTCGAACAAGATCGATGCGTCGACACCATTAACTGGGAAGGTACCGGTGAGGATAGTGCAGTTTTTGCCGGCTTTTGCCTCATTACACACACTCAGTATACCTCCCGTCCCGAGTGCACAACCTAATTCAGTTCACAAACTTATTAGTACACAGTAACAACACGGCTAACATACTTCAAACAACGTCGTTTTATTCATTAACATACTCCTTACACCACAAGTCGGTTTACATTGTGTCGACATAGCTAAATATATAGCATCCTTAACATACAACTGGTTTCCCACATTACATGATTACACAAGGCTTTAGAATTGCCTAAATGTCAAATTCAAACATCCGGTTTCATGTGTGTGGCATTGATTACTGTCGGAGGTGCGGTATTCCGTTTGATCTTCTTGATACCATGATATAGCATCCTCGACTGCCCACCCATGATTAACACTCTCCCGACTTCAACACCAACTTCTTTACAAGATCAGCACACATCTGCTCGCCATACACAAACACTAGGGTATCACCAATGGACCAGACACCATGGGTACTCCCTTACTTAAAGACTCGGTGTTTCATCCTTATCTTGGTGTAAACCTAACCGTCCACTTTTTGGTAGAAGTTTACAATTCACAAATCTGCTTCAACACTCGGAATTGGATCCGATTCAACTTGCTGAGCAATTCCCACGGCGTGGTTAATGACCGCAAGGAATTCCTCACGTATCCTCGGTACTGTTGCTTCGTCTTCCGCTCGCACATTCTGATATGTCTTGGTGTAAGGATTCTAGTCCTTACCCATGCACATCATCTTCAACTTCATCTTTGATCCACTCGGGTATTCCGGTGTGTAGAAACCTCCAGGTGTTGCTCCTAGTTCGTCGCATCATCGAATTATGTGGATTTGCGCTTCGGGTGTCAAGTATCCATTTAATAATATCATACATCGCTGGATACCTGACATTGCTCCATCGGAAATTCGGTGATGATGATGGTGGTTTCTTCGGGGTTTGGTGTGGAGGGATTGGATAGCAAATATTGAAGGTTCCTAAGGTTTAGATTTATCTAGCTTAGGTAAATTACACATTATACTTTAACTCATTACTTATGTAGTTGTACATTTAGACTTGCTAACACTCATGCATGAAATGCGGTAAGCAGTTAATTACTTCACTCAACGGCTTAAGTAGTACCTGGTCTAGTAGAGGGTCCAGGTGTCTCTGACCGGTTTTACCACATTCAGGGCGGCCTTGCTAGCTCCCGACCCTTCCCCCTTCTGGGAGTTAGTGTTCCCCTGATCTGAGGATGGCTGGTTAGTCACTTTCGGGCCTTCAATGGTCACGACGGCCTTACCCTTCCATTGCCCCTTAGGCCTGTAGTTTCTGCCGTTGGGGTTCTGGTAGCACTCGTAGTCACGGTGCCCCATCTTCTTGCAGTAGTGATATTGCACATCATTTCCCTTACAGTCCTTGCCGGGGTGGTCTCCGTTGCACCACTTGCAGTAATAGTGGCGCTCGGATCCAGAGCTTGTACTAGCTGCTAACACATTACACATTCAGTACACACTTCACAATTTGACAAGTACACATTTAAACTTCGGTACTCGGAATTAAGTAGTTACCCTTGGGTGGGTGAGAGTGTAGGGGCTTAGCCGCATAGGCATAGGTGAGCTGCAGCAGCTCCTCGGCAGTGGTGGTCTGGGATTGGCCCATGCCGACCTGTTGCTGGCCTTTCTGAGACTAGGGGTAAGGTTTCTTCTTATTTCCTCCTTCGTACCCTTGCGTGCTTTGGCCCTCGCTCGAAGCCTTGCGCTTATGCGCATTCTCCTCATCCCTCAGTCGGACGGTAATCTCGACCTTAGCAGCGGCATGATAGCATTCCTGAATTTAGGATGTCAGTCATGCCCCGCGAATCAAACTCACATTCACATTTACTCATTGTATACACGTATTCACATCAAGTGGTATTTTAATTACCTGCAAGGTGGTATATTCAGCTGACCCCATCCCGTAGCGTAGGCGGTGGCTGAGTCCGTTCTAAAAACGGTTTACCAGAACCTGGTTCGAGTAACCTAGGTCTGGTAGCAGGTGGATAAGGTCGGTGAAGGCGGTATAGTACTCGTCCACCGACATCTTGTCCCATTGCCTCAGACTATCCAACTCAAGGCGTTTAGCCTCTTGTACATGCACCGGGTGGTACTTGGCTCGCAGCAGAGCCGTGTACTCCCTCCATCCAAACACGGGATCCGTAATGTTGTCATACTGCACAAGCTTCCACCAACTCCTTGCCGAACGTTTCAGATAGTAAGCGGCAAGACGAACCATGGCACCAGCTGGAACATCCAAGGTTTCTTAGGCGGTCTCCAGTTCGGAGATGTACGCCTCCAGCTTACTAGGGTCGGTCTCCCCGTGAAATGACGGTGGTCTCAGGTCTGCCAACGCCTTGATCCAGTTGGTCTCGCGAGGCGGTGGTGGTGGCTGAACCTCAGGCTGCTGCCCCAGCTGCATTGCAGCGACAAGTTGAGGCACCATCTGGGCTACGGAGGCCACCACTGCGTCAGCCATCACTTGTGTTGTAGGGTTATCCCCCGGTTCTCCCGCACCGTGCCCACGGCCTCCACTCCTTGGTGTGCCTGCCATCTGAATTCATACGAACATACATTAGCATTGTGCTTGCAAACTTATCGGTTCCAACGGTTGTAACGCCTTTCCAACAACGAGGTAAATCCACACTTAGTGGTTAACCTTTGCATAACTGCTCACTCACATTACTATGGTTAGATTTCCTAACTTGGTATGTTCCTAAGCTCAGTATTCCGGTCATCAGAGCGATACTTCGCTCTGATACCATTTTTTGTAACACCCCTAATGTAAACTTAACAATAAACTGAAACTGTAGTGGAAATTTAAAACTTAAACGATAACTAAAATGAGTCGGTGTTGCATGCCGTTAGCCACCCACGTGGCTAACAAGGCAGAATACATACATTTGTATCGGTCTGATGCACAGACTCCCGAGCGTAGTTACTAACATCCAAATTTACAACCAACAATACCAAGTATATATTACGAACCATCACTGTAATTCGTTACTACCCAAAATATATCACCACAGGAACACAGGCGCATCCCGGGTCCAACATCCAAAAACTACCAAAAGTATTTCATTACACCTAGGATCTAAAGCCACTTCGCTTCCTCTATCCACATCCTGCAAAATGAAATATAGTGCCCCAAAAGGGCTCAGCAACCCATGGCTGGTATGGTTAACGTGCAGCCCGTCAGCTACCGGGATACACGCAACCAATTGTCATGATAACATGACATTCATTTAACAAACATCATACTTAAACATGGCACTAAACATTGCACATCAACAACAACACATAACATAACAGGAACGTTTCACTTTAGGAAACGTTCTGAACATGAATTAGTCAACTTGGTAAGCCTAGAGAATGATCTCACTCTCATGTTAAGCTTGTTACATAACCTGTTACGGTTCTGTTTGTCGAACGAATAACTTAACCCAAAGATGTGTCGGATATAGTGATCCGAGCACACCGTACACATAATCCCCCTAGTCTGATCAATAGTCAGATAGGTAAGCCTAGGTTAAGCTTATGGGTTGATTGGAATCCAAGAAGGAGAACAACCATAAACATAAGGAGGGTCGAATATGATTCTGATATCGACTCCCGTACATACACGCGTGACCGGAATGACCAGATTCCTCACCCCCCGGTTATACTCTTGTTAGTAGTCCCATTGTTGGAACTTAACACAATAAATCACAAGTAAGTGTTTAGGCCCAGTTAGGCACACAAGGGAGATGGGATACCCTTTAAACAACACAAACCACAACCAACTCACATATAGCCGTAGTTAGAACGTTCCTTAAGTTGAAACGTTAAACCGAGTACCGCTCTCTATGTATCCTAGTTTGGTTAACTAACGGGTTAGCACGTATTCAAGGTTAACAATACTGGTACACACATGCCATAATAATAACAATGACTGTAAACTCATTTCATGATTTAAGTCTTACAAAGTCATAAACATTCAGAAAACCAACAAACACTCAAGCCGGTGTAAACCGGTAGCAAACAGACTGCAAGAAAACCATACCTTGGTCCCTGCTGCGTTCGAGTTCCACCGAGTGCAACTCCTATACATAATTAATAACGTCGGTTAATTACCTTATTTAACTTCCAATTTACTAAATGTTTTACATGATTACATGGCATGTATTTACCTTGAACTTACACTTGACTATCCTCATTATTCCCACTATGGTTTACTACATAAGCCACATTTACCTTTCAGATTTTTTTATAAGTATGGGCCGACCGACCGACCCAACCCCATGGGTCAGTCCGTTCCAGAAACATTCTGGTTCACTGTCTTTTCCCGACCGACCCAAGCTCACTCCGACTGACCCAAAACCCTCTGGGTCGATCCATTCTAGAAACTTACCTGCTGCCTTATTTGAGTCCGACCGACCCAGCCAGGGTCGGTCCCCTGGGTCGGTCGATTGCAGTACTTCCCAAAATTGCCAATCTTTCTCCAAACTTTTCCTCAAGTCTCCTAATGTGTCTAACATCATTTGGCACCCTAAGACCTTCATAATACACCTACCAAACTCATTTTCTAACTCACTTCTAACTCCTCAAACATTTACTCATTTTCTTGCAAAATCTCCTAACACTTATAACATTTTCCTTAAGTTTCTAAGTGGTAGTTTATGCCTACAATATCAACTAACCAAAGTGTTCCCCACAATCATTTTAACCACTCTAGAAATTCCTTTTGCATTATCATGCTCTACCTTAAAGAAACTCCTTAAAGTCTTTTCCACCAATTCATATTCATTCATTCACAAGGCATTATAACTCTTTTGTTTTACCAAAATTTGCACAAGACTTAACCACACTCCCACCATGACCTTGGTGTATCCAAATCACTCATTTGCACACTAAAACTCCAAAACAATGCCTATGTCACCTTAAACACTCAAGAACACCTTAAATCATTTTCTCCACCTTTTTAACACCTAGTAATTCCTAGTACAACCTAGGTCAACAATCCTTATTTAAACATCTAGAACTTATTATTTGCACACTAAATTTGACATAGTTTCTAACACTTTCTTACACCAAAACACATAGTTTTTCACCTTTAAACAATCAAGAACAGTCATCCACGCAAGAAATGTTATTTACACACAACTAAACCTTAAACTACACTACATCACAATATAGTACATAAACTTAAGTTGCTTGGCACTTAGGCCCTTAAATAACATGGCTCTTAGACCCTTAAATTGCATTAATCTTAAACACTGAATTTCCACATATTAAATGCCTTTAACCTGCAAATACACATAACATCACATATGCCCTTAATAACCTCCTTGTGGATATTTACTAACTCATCTTCCCATTGGCTCCTTAGGTAGTTTATTAAGCAAATATAGCTCTCCTAAGGCACACAAAACTACATTAAGTTAGGTTATTTACCTCTTTTCTTCAAGATTGATTTCTTGTTTTCTTCGCTTGAAAATCAGCAAGGAACTTGATCACTTGTCAATCTTCTAACCATACACACATATAAGGGTAATGAGCTTTACGCTTCATACTTAAACTCACATATAACCCTAGATTTACATAAGTGTTTTAAACACTAAAATGGA
Organism: Limonium bicolor; assembly: GCA_023374045.1. Taxonomy (NCBI): domain Eukaryota; kingdom Viridiplantae; phylum Streptophyta; class Magnoliopsida; order Caryophyllales; family Plumbaginaceae; genus Limonium; species Limonium bicolor. Next base: position 179,337,915 of record CM041776.1, on the reverse strand, counting down.
AGTTTACTTTCGAATTGAATGATATTTGGATTAAGTAGCAGGAGAAGACTCCTTTTAGTCCTTTGAAGTTTGAATCAAGCTAAGAGAAGAGCGAGAGAAGACACCATCAAGAGGTGATTCTCGGTCATGAACAAAATGAGAGGAAATGTAATTTCTCTTTGAATTTCCTTACCTTGAAGCAAAGGAGAATAACAAGGTGTGAAAAGATGAGTTCTTGCTCCTTCAATGGTGAATATCCATGACACCGAAATGGAGCTCTTGAATATTTGAAACGACAAGATTGTAGAGCTTGGTCTAACTAAAAGAATGGTGGTCTTGAAATTGAATTTGGAGCATGGAGCTAGGAGTTACAAGAAAAAGAATGAAAGGTACAGGTGTTGTAGCATAACCGGTTTGGAGTTAGGAGAGAATGAAGAAAACGGTGGAGGATGGAGGGAAAGAAGAGAATGAGGTGAGAGGTTTCACTTTTGCAAGATATTTACTTATAAAGTAAATAGTTTCTTTCTTTAGTCATCTTCCTTCCTTAATAAAACTAGCCAAGTGTGATGACTCACACTTAAAAAACCGGCCCCCTCTTTAGTTAATAGGATATTTTATGGATTATGTTGACCATTTAATTAACTAAGTTGACTTATGACTTAAACTAGCACTATTTGAGCACCATTCACAAATTAGTGCACATAATTGTGAAAATTTTGATTAGACTTCCTAATGTGATACTGAGTAGTAAAAATGTTTATTAAAGAGTAATGATGGGCATTTAGCCCCCAAAACCCATTTCTAAGACAATGTTTCAAAAATGTGCTTTAAGACTCCTTAAAGCACATTTTATGTTTTAACTTGTTTTCAAGCTTGGTTTTCTTTAGTAATTGGTTTAACATGTCCATTAGCATGTTAATAAAGTCTTGGTAAGCTCTTTGAGTCTTAACCAAGGTTATCCCAAGCTTAGAGCTTGTTTTTGCTCAAATTGTCTTTGTGGTATTTTAATGTGTTTTCTATGGTTTAAATTGTTCACTAATGTTTCTAAGGCACTTTTTAGCTTTAATATACCATAGTTTAACATTTAAACAACATATCAAGGTTTGGGGTATTTCAATTACTCGAAGTAACGGATCATAGTTAATCATAAGTATTAACACTTAGAGTTAATTATTCCAGCATATACTTGGTAGAAGACCGGTAATGGTAGCGGGAGGGGTCGTCACGGGGTCGGCGTCTGCTCTACTAGACTTGCTACGACTGGTGTACGGTATGTTGAATTCTATGGTCTGAACCCCTGATGGATTCTTTGGGTTCAGACATTAGTGTGCTAATTGCTCAAGATAATATGTCTGAATTACTGCATGTGCTTATATGATATTATATACTCGGTAAGTAAGCGTTTTATATTGTGCACGAACATCCTTTGGATTACTTGATTTGTACATCACGTTTATGCTATGAGTGAGGTTGGTGAATATACGAAGTATGACTTGGTCGAAAATTACTTCAATCTATCTAAGACTTAAAACTTTGGAAAAGGTTCGGTGTTACCAATCTTAGAGCATTGGCATTGAACATGAATATGACCTAGATGACTTCTAGGTATGAGTAAGACCTACCAAGGAATCAAATAAAATGAATTCTCCATAAGAACTCAAAAACTAAAAAAACGAGTTGGTTAAAACGCTTAACTATGGAGAAATGGTGGATGGTATGGTGGTGTGGTATATGTACGGGAAAGCCTGGTCTGCATCCGTTCCAGCAGGTTGCGCAGTGTGATCGCCAGAGAGGGTCCAAGTATGGAACCTCTCGTTGAGGAATCCAATTGATCATCTTAGATCGGTTGGTAGAGGGTGCTGCTGTCTGGCACATGGCTATGGCCATATGGACGTCTCTCACGAGACTCAGGTAGTCCAGTGATCTCTGATTATTGGCATTGAGGATCACAGTCCAAAATTTAATTAAACTTGGTGAGTATTGATGGGGAATTGTCCTTAACATGACACCCATAAGATAATATGAGTGATGGTGGAAGCGGGGCTTCAAGTGATGGTAATGAACATCAGAGTACGACTTTCGATGTGGTTATTGCTTTCCTTTTTAAAGATTGGATGAATAATTTCCTTGTATATGGTGTACTTGACTGGATGGTTATTAATGATATGTATTAACGGCAATATGTTTACTTTCCGTATCTACAGCTTTATGTATATACATGTAAACCGGAACAGCATGAAAATCAAATAACATGTTACGATGGCTAATTAACTCATGTGGCCTAATGGAAACTAGGATCATATAGTTCAACATACTCACCCTCGTGTTGAGCATTTTTGGCAACCACATTTTTGCAGGTGTACGATGATTGATGCCGGAGTGCGGGATGGGGTATGGTTTTGATTTTGATTAGACAGTATGTGTAGGAGTTTTCCGGACTATAGCATTGCATTAAATGTGCCAAGTGGTGGTTGTGGTATATTATGATTCTTAATAGTTGCTCACTAGTTCTTAGGTTGATATGGATTTACTTATGGGCTGGATCGTTTGTGATACATTTGATAAGCGTTAGGAGTTATGTTAATCTCTTCATCACTAGGGATGGATGGTTAAGTAGTTGGATGGATGGTTGTGACACCCGCCTAGTTAGTGAGAGTGTTCCGTTGCGAATGTTGCGATTAATATATTTTTAATTACTGTTACGATGCGATTACGGTAAGAGTTAGGATTAATAGACGGGGGTGTTACAAAAAGTGGTATCAAAGTGGAGTATCGCTCTAAAGACGAGACAAATAATGAGAATGTGTTGTTTAAGATAAGGATTAAGAAAGTGAGCATAGGACTTACCATGGGTAAATGGGAACGTCTGGGAGGTACGAGACTCTTAGAGTCCCAACCATGCTTAGAGCACGAAAGTGTATTCTAAACTAACGTGTGTTTCCTTGTTTTTGCAACACTATATTTACCGAGTAATTATATACGACACCTGATTCTTAGTTGTCGAGTAGAGGTAGAGGTCACAAAAGGCGAGGCATGTCGGGGGATAATGGAGGTCCTTTAATCCCAAATAGCGATGAGACGACAATAGACGCTCTTGCTTGTTGAGAGAACATCCCGGGAAACAGTAGTGGCACCCACCCGCCACTGGCTATTCCTTGAATATCGCCTATTGAGGCAATGTAGTGAAAGATGCTAAGGAGACGGAAGATCCCTCCTGATTGGAAAGACCGAATTGATTGCTGTAATTGTTGTACTAACAAGATAGAGAAATGAACTGATGAATAAGTAATTCAATAAGGACCGGAGGTCCCGATAGTTACGCACTATCTAGAAGCGTTACTTATACGCAGTAAAAAAAAAGAAAAATTATACATTAAACCCTGCTTCGGAGAAGGATAGAAAATCCATAGGACAAATGGGTCCGGCTATAATAAGACACCGAAACCCTGTCCAATTAACCAAAGGAAAGCACAGAGCAGTGCACCTGAAGGTCAGAAGATGGAAAACGAGTCTGAGACGACTGTTAAAATGCATGACATCCGGAACCACTAACTGCTTAGAAGTCTTTCCCAAAAAGGGATAATCCTAGGCCAATACAACTGAGAAGGTTCAGAAGAACCTGGCCTGCAACCGCCATAACCATACAGAGTTATGAAACAAAATTAACTTAAAATTGCTACAATGCAACACCTAATCAAGAAATGTCATAACAAGGACATCTAGAGCACTCCATCTGCTGGACCCGAAGCACCACAAGGTAGCTACGAGGGGTAGACCCCAGCTGGTACAACCAAAAGGGGGAAGGAGTCCCTAGGGGTAGAATACCCTGAACTTTGCGAGAACTTTAGGCTTTGGTATTAGTACTCAACGCGATCTAGGTAACCACAACACCTTAACTTAATAAACTGACTGCAACACATGCGTCACGAACTTCTTACTATCATGATGGATACCTGATACGAAGCTCAATAAGAGCCTAACTTAGACAATCCAATAATAGGAACACCTAAGGAACTCACATACTTTAACGAACCTTAACGACCATAATATTACCCCTTCCAAACTAGAAACGCCTAAGCCATACTCAAAGGAACAAAACGTCAAACATACCAACAATTCTAAACCAATTACTCATCCTGCATGGCGCACTTGCTACAGCAAGCGCTATGACAATCAATACATTAGCAATTCCATTGACCTCGGGCACTTGCTACAGCAAGTGCTACAACTAAAGTCGAATCCTAAAAGAATGTGCAGACCAAAGGTACTAAAACGATGTGTTCATTCTTATCCAATTCGATCTACCTTACTATCCTATGTTACCTGGTTTCGTTCACAAGTTCGGCGAGAGAGAAAGGGAGAGTGAGAGCCTTTTGCTAGAATCGAGCTAAGTCTGATTGCCAATAATAGCGTATCTTATTTCATGGGGGTACACCCCTATTTATAGTGTTTTTTGTACTTGATCTCATGCTGCCAGCCTGTCCTTTTACATGTATAAGTACAATTTTACCCTCCCCTAGTAGCTTTGGCCGGTCACAGGCGACCGGCCGCATTATACTTTATCCTGCCTGAGCTCTATTTTCATCCGGCTAGAGGTGGCCGGATGCCCTACGTGTCTCTAGTTTCATCCGGCTAGAGGTGGCCGGATGCTTCATATGTTTCTTTGGCTCGGTACCATTTCTTCCCTTCTCATCAGTCCCACAAGTTCTATCTTTTTGAATTTTGATGAAGAAAGTAGAACTTCTATGTCTTGGTTTGAGGAAATATTTTGCGGTTACGGCTATCCCCAGGTTTTGCACCCTGTCCGTGCTCTATCCTTTCCTCATCCTAGTCCCACAAGTTCTTTTTCTTCATATTTGGAGAGAAATAAATTTTTAAAGGTCATGTGCGGGGGCTCGTGACTCGTGCTTGGCCCATGCCGCTTTTTTCGAATCTTCTTGCCTGTTTTCGATGTAGAATACGTAAGGTCCCCTTTTTGGCTGATGTCAGAATCGTCTTTAGGAAGCATGTAACCTTCCTTCTTTTTCTGCAAAAAAGTGATTTTTGTCTGTGTATATATATATATTTTTATTTATTTGGGCGGGAGAAAACTTCCCTTTAAAGTCCAAATTTTTGGGCTTCCTTCTCTTTCCTTCTCCTCTCTCTTGCGCTCGTCGTCTTCTCTTTCGTTTCTCTACTGTCGTACCCTGTTTTTCATCACCGTCATATTCAATACCTCGTCGAATTTCTGCGATGTCTTCCTCCACCACAAAGAAGAACAAGGCTGCTGCCAACTTTTCACCGACCGTCGAAGCAATCCAAGGTTCTCATTCCTCAAATGGTTTTCGCCCTACTCTTCTGCAATCTTCGAAACCCTTTCTGGCCGGCCGCGAGCCTTCTCCTTCTTCCCTCGACTTTTCTTCTCTTACCAATTGTCTTAGAGGCGTCGAAGTCCCACTAGGCACTCAAATTTATTTACCAACCTCTAATTCCCATCCTAACGACGATTTCGGTCTTGGGTATGTGGTTTATGCTGATTTCTTCCCCTGCGGCTTGACTATTCCCCCACATCCTTTTGTCTTGGGGTTTCTGCTCCGCCGCTGCTGCTCTCTCGTCCATCTACACCCGAAGGCCGCTGCGTATCTTCATGCCTTTGTTTCCCTTTGCGAAGAAAATAAAATTAAGCCGGAGGGCTCCGACTTCACCCGGTTCTTCACGGTTAGGGTTGATCCCGACAGCCTAACCATCATTGCCAAGGCCGGGTTTTCACTTTTTGACTATAAGAAGGTGCATGGGTGGAGCTCGCGGTGGTTCGTCATCATTCCTCCATCCGGCCGTTATCTAGGCGTCCCGTACAGTTATGAAGTTATCAGAGGTTAGCTTGGCTGCCCTACTACTCCTCCGGCTGAGCTGCCTATCTTGAAGATTCTGAAGGCACGAAGCCGCGAACCATTGACCGTCGAGGCGTTTTTCACCAAAGCGCGTTTATCTTCGCTGAAGACCTACTACAGTAAGTGTCGATTATCAGTATAAATTTTATTTCCTCCATTGGTTCCCTTATCATTTTGGTGCATTGCATGTAGATTTCTTCCAGAAGGGAGACAAAATTGGTCCTTTCAACAGTTGGAATTTCGTCAGCTTCAAGAGCGGGGACGAAAGGATCAATTATTATGATTCAATAGATGCGGCCGTCGATGTGGCTGAGCAACTCTTGGGAGACACAACTCCCTCTAGAAAGCGCTCCAGGCAAGGAGCAGAAGATGACCAAGCTGGGCAACCAAAGAAAAAGAAAAGCTTGGAATCCCCCGAACGCCAAAATGCCGGATTGCCAGGTACATGGCACGTGAGTCCAGAGTCTGGGCGCCGTGTCTTTCTTCCTCTCACCCTTGGTTCGGGTCTAGACCTTGGTTCTCGCCCAGAGTGGGAGTCCGGTCATCCGACCCCGATTTGCGAACAGTTTCCTGACTTGTTGGGCTACTTTTCTTCAGATCCCGCTCAAGAAAACACTCTGGAAGCCACAGGGCTCAGCACCGATCCTCCGGCCAAACAAGGTTTTTATCAATCCTCCTATCCTTTTACCACTTTTTCCTTTTAAATAGTGTTCCCTTGTCCTTGGTTCTGTATACATTTTATTGATTTTTCTGTTGATGAGATTGTGCCTGCCTTTGATTGCTGTCGCAGTTCCTGTCCCTGGTAAACTTAAGCTCAAAACGAAAACCACATCAAAACCAAAGGCTCCATTGCCAGAGACATCAGGAGAAGAACAAACCTCTGGCAACCCTGAGGCCTCAACCTCGTACGATATTGCGGGTGCCAAGGATGCGGCATGGCAACGTGCAATGGAATACCGGCAGGTGCCCGAAAATCATGAACTTCGGAGTAAACAAAGGGAGGATACTATGGCCTCCTCTTCTTCTCCTCCTCCCCCCCTCAGGAGTCCTACACCGGTCCCTCTCAGAAGGAAGGATGGTTCTACCACCGTGGCCATCCCCTTCCTTTAATTTCTTGTGAATCTACCAAGTACTCTGCCGTCTGGAAAAAGGCAATAAAGAGGTCCGGCCATCCGGATGGGATCTTCGCTCCTCCGGCAACTACCACTGCAGTCAAGGACAAGTTGCGGACGGGACGGGGGAGCAGACACCATTATGCGGCATTCCCTTCCCATAAAAGACGTGTTCGATTTTATGTGGGAGGGCATCTTTCGGGTTGGTATACCTTCCTTGAATTTTAATAATTTATTTGTATTCCCTTCTTTGTTTGTTTTTTTTTTTAGTGATTTGTGCTGCTGCTGTTTAGGTGATGTCTATGGCCCAGAGTGTTGAGGATCATTCCGGCAACCTCTAGACAAGGCTCCGTTATGAGGAGAGCCGAGCCAACAATGCTTAGGAGGAACTAAAGCGAACTCGCTCCACTCACGATGCCTACATCGACCAGATTCACTATGAGATTGATCTCAAAGTGAAGGAAATGACTGAGGTGATAAACAAAGAGCTGCGGTCGTCTCGGCAGGAATGTGTCCGTCAGCGTGACGAGTATGAACTACAACTGAAGGGTCTTCGAGAGGAGAATTTTTCCCTTAAAAGCCAGATTCTTCACGCTGACGACATTTTGATAGAGGTACGAAACCGTCTTGCTTTTGGAAAAGATGAGTTGGCTTGGGCTTTCTCTGACCTAGACGTTTTGCTAAATCAGGTGCGGTCTGCTCACCAGAAAGAGGTGGCCTCCCTCCAATCTGACAAGTCTTTCCTCTTCAATGAGAAGAATGCTTTTAAGCAGGAGGTCGAGGCGCTCGAGCTGGAGAAGCAGACCCTTGTGCGAGAAAATAAGGCCCTTGTAGAGGAAAAGGAAAAGCTCATTCAGGAGCTCAACTGCTCAGCGGAAGAAAAGGCCGCACTGGAAGAGCAGTCCAGAACTTCTTTTGAACAGGAGAAGCAATCTCTACTTCAGGATTGCTCCACGTTAGAAGAGGAGAAGAAGGTTCTTGCTGCAGAAAAAGCTGCCCTGGCAAGCGAGAAAGCTAGGCTAGAAGAGAGGGTGAAAGACTTGGAGGATGCCATGTCTCGCCTCCAAATTGAGAATACTGAGTTGTCGAACAAAGGTAAGCCTCCGGATCTTGATTTTCTGTTACTTTCTTTCTCTGTCTTCATTCTTTACTCTTCTTGTGTTCCGGCTAGGTCCGAGCTCCGATAATCTTTTGAAGCATATCCATAAGCTAAACGACCGGGTAAATAGTGTCAATGAGGAGCTATCCTTAGCCAATACTCAACGCGACAAGTATCGGGCCCAGGTCTTGACTCTCGAGACCCAGGTGGCTAAGCCCACGTCGTTCTCACGACAATCTCAGGAGGAAATATAAAAGTAGGGCACCATCAATGCTCATCTTAAGGAGTCTTTTGCCTCTCAGTGCCGCAGGATAGCTAACATCTACTGCCAAGTTATCTCGGAGCACTTCCTGGTGAAAGGGAATGTGCTGGATGATGATCTGTACATTGGGCTAGAGTTCAAGGCTGTCGCCCAGAAGTCTAACATTTTTTAGGAACTCGAGAGATTCGGCCGCTGCCCTGGTGAGACATGCTTTGGTCCCGGTCAAGCCTCCTTTCTTCCGGCCGGAAGCAACGTCTAGGCATCTGTTGGAGGAGTGCAGCATGGTACTGGGAGATCCAAATCTACAGAAAGTGTTGTTGATAGTGGTGATAAGTTAGCCACAAAATATATGATGGTTGTTTTTAGAGGTTTTTTTGCATGTATTCTTGGTGGACGTCAAACTTTTGTAATGATTGTACTCTTGTAATTGATTTTACCCCACTTTCGGGAGGAATATAAGTTTACTCTTTTACTACCTTTGTCAACCTTTTGCCGGAGTGACCGGTCTCTTTTGCTCTTTTGTCTCCATTCACTTTTTAGCCAATTTGTGCATTACTGGAGTATTTCTTCCTTGAGTGGTGCTTTTGGGCATAATGCTTTGCTACATGGTTATCTTTATGTAAGTTTTGTTAGCCGAGTACCTACCCTTAAGATATGAAAAGCTTGCGGCTTATTGACCGAATTTTATTTTTAATTCATTAAAGCCCGTGGCTTGTTAGCCGGATCTTTTCTTTTCAAGGCATGACAGCCTGCGGCTCGTTGGCCGGACTTTTTTTTCTTTCAAGGCGTGACAGCTTGTGGCTCACTGGCCGGTGCTTACTTTCAAGGCATGATAGCCTGTGGCTCACTGGCCGGTGCTTACTTTCAAGGCATGATAGCCTGCGGCTCGTTGGCCGGTGCTTACTTTCAAGGTATGATAGCCTGCGGCTCGCTGGCCGGTGCTTACTTTCAAGGCATGATAGCCTGCGGCACGTTGGCCGGTGCTTACTTTCAAGGCAGGGCATGATAGCCTGCGGCTCGTTGGCCCGTGCTTACTTTCAAGGCATGATAGCCTGCTGCTCGTTGGCCGTTGCTTACTTTCAAGGCATGATAGCCTGCGGCTCGTTGGTCGGTGCTTACTTTCAAGGCATGATAGCCCGCGGCTCGCTGGCTGGTGCTTACTTTCAAGGCATGATAGCCTGTGGCACGTTGGCCGGTGCTTACTTTCAAGGCAGGGCATGATAGCCTGCGGCTCGTTGGCCCGTGCTTACTTTCAAGGCATGATAGTCTGCTCCTCATTGGCCGTTGCTTACTTTCAAGGCATGATAGCCTGCGGCTCGTTGGCCGGTGCTTACTTTCAAGGCATGATAGCCTGCGGCTCACTGGCCGGTGCTTACTTTCAAGGCATGATAGCCTGCGGCTCGTTGGCCGGTTACTTTCAAGGTATCATAGCCTGCGGCTTGTTGGCCGGTGCTTACTTTCAAGGCATGATAGCCTGCCGCACGTTAGCCGGTTATTGCCTCTTCTACTTTTTTTTTTTCAAAAAATAATACCACTTTGTTGAAGAATCATAGATTTTACACATAGAATTTTTTCAAACACTCCCCATGCCAAGAATGCAGCAATTCGTACCCTTCATTATTTTTTAATTGGTATGAAGCTCGTCCCGTCTTTTGGTGTATGATGTATGGTCCTTCCCACTGGGGCTCTAGTTTCTTGGGTTGCTTGACTTCACGGAGAACCAACTCTCCTGGGGCAAAACTCCGCTCTTTTCCTTCGGTTGAAGTATCGCTCCACCTTGGACTTATCTTTTGCCATCCTTACTTCGGCAGCCACCCTGGCTTCTTCGAGGAGGTCTAGATGGTCTTGTATTCTCTGATCGTTGATTTTTTCATCATATGACTCCCACCTTATTGAAGGCACCACAATTTCCGCTAAAATGACAGCTTCTAGTTCATATGTCAGTCTATAGGGTGTTTCCCCCTTCGGCCCCCTTTCTGTTGTCCTGTATGACCAGAGGACTTGGGGCAACAATTCTGCCCACTTACCCTTTCTTTCATCGAGCTTCTTTTTTATTGCTCTTACTATTTGACCATTCACATTTTCAACTTGCCCATTTGCCTGAGGGTGAGCCACCGATGCGAATCTTAAATCAATTTTCCATTCTTCACAGAATGTTCGAAAGCTCTCACAATTGAATTGTGCTCCGTTATCTGTTATTATTGTCTTTGGGATGCCAAACCTGCATACTACATATTTCCAAATGAATTCTTACGATTTTCTAGCCGTGATAGAGATAGTGGGCATTGCCTCGACCCATTTTGTGAAATAGTCGATGGCGACATACATGAACTTGAACCTTCCAGGTGATGCTTCCGAGAATGGTCCCACAATATCTAACCCCCACATAGCAAAGGGGATTGGGCAGAGGATAAATTTTTGTTCTGCCGAAGGATTATGTATTATGTTTCCATGCTCTTGGCACTTGAGACACTTTTGTATATACTCCTTGCAATGTTCCATCATTTTTGGCCAAAAGTACCCGAGCCTCAAGATTTTGTGCACTGTGGTTCTTTCTCCTTGATGGTTTCTGCAGGATCCATCATGTACTTCTTTTACAAGCTCAGCCCCTTCGGCCATGGTAACACATTTCAGCGCTGGTCTTGCGAAAGATCGTTTATATAGCTGGTTATTTTCAATGAAAAAGGATGCGGCCCTTCTTTTTATTACTATAGCTTCTTTTTCTTCTTCCGGCAACTTTCCTTGGCTTATGTACTCTATGATCGGAGTCATCCAAGATTCCGTTTCCGCACTTGGTTCCTCAGTAAATACTTGGGTTTCATCTATGCTTGATGCAGTTTTGACTTCTAGCCATATTTCATTGGGCACCTTTTCGGCCATACTTGCTAATTTTGCCAGGGCATCGGCCTCGACATTCTCCTTGCGAGGGAGGTGCTTTAATTCACATCTTAGGAAGTTTGCTTTTAGTTCTTGGACTTTGAGCAAGTACCTCCATAGCTTCTCTTCTTTGACCTCATACATGTTGTCATTTTGTCCTGCTACCAACATAGAATCCGAATATACTTCTAATTCTGCGAAAAAGTAAAAAAATTATAAGTTTTATCTCCAACAAGATTTTAAAGGAAGGAAATAATAGAGAGGGTATCTTCCTATGGGACCTGTTGCCCCTAGGGCGGTAGCCACTTCTAAACCCTGGATAAGAGCTTCGTATTCAGCTTCGTTATTGGTGATGTCATAGTCTAGTCGGAAGGCGTAGTTTAAGTTTTGTCCATCTGGCGCCTGCACTACTATTCCGGCTGCTGCCCCAGTTTTGCATCGGGCTCCGTCAACTAGGACAATATATGGATTCTGGGGTTGTCTCTCCTCTTTTGCAAAGTTTGTTTCTGTTATGAAGTCTGCCATGGCTTGGGCTTTAATTGCCGTTCTGGGCAAGAAGTGAATTTCATATTGTGTTAGCTCTACTGTCCAGCTCATCATTCGGCCGGAGGCATTTGGGTTGTTCGCTATTTACTTGAGCGGCCAATTGGTCCTGACAAAGATTCGATGCGACTGAAAATAGGGTCGCAATTTCCTTGATGCTACCACCAATGCGAACAAAATCTTCTCTATGTTTGTATATCGTCCTTCTGTTGGGCTCAAAATTTTGCCGGTATAATAGACTGGTATTTCACTTTTCTCTTCCATGATCAAGACAACCGCAACTGCCTAATCTGTCGTTGACAAATAAAGGTAGAGGTCTTGACCAGGGGCAGGTACACCTAACTTAGGTAGGTCCCGGAGCATCTCTTTGATTTTTTCGAATGCATCTATACACTTTTGTCCTTACTGGAATTTGCTGTTCTTCCTTAGGGTATTGAAGAATGGGATTGATTTTTCCTGAAGCTTGGAGCAACATCTGCTTAACGCCGTGAGTCTCCCATTTAGTGCCTGAACATCCTTGATATTCTTGGGTGGGGAAAGGTTGAGGATTGACTGACTTTTTTCTGGCTCAACTTCGATACCTCGCTGCCCGACAATGAAGCCAAGAAACCTTCCTTTAGTCACACCCGAAAACACACATCTCTGGATTTAGCTTGATTTGATATTTGTCCAGAGTGTCGAATGTTTCTTCCAAATCTTTCATGCGTTGCTCTTTCGATGGGATTTTTACGACTATATCATCAACATAAGCTTCTACATTTTGAGCAAATTGTTGACCAAACACTCTATCAATCATTCACTGATAGGTAGCCCCTGTTTTTTAGGCCAAAAGGCATTACTTTGTAGCAGAACGTTCCGGTTGAAGTGATAAAAGATGTTTTTTCTGAATCTTCCTCGTTCATTCGAATCTGATTATAACCGGAGAATGCATCTAGAAAACTGAACACAAAACTCTGAACAGTTGAAATCACCAATCTGTCTATTGATGGCAGGGGATAGAAATCTTTAGGACATGCCTTATTCAAGTCCGTGAAATCCACGCACATTCTCCATTTCCCATTTGCTTTCTTTACCATGACAATATTAGCCAGCCATCGAGGGTAAGTTACCTCCCTGATAAATCCGGCTTTGAGGAGCTTTTGGACCTCGGCTCAAGCTGCCGAATCCCTTTCCTGCCCTATTACTCTTTTCCTTTGCCTGACCGCCGGATGCTTCAGATCCACTTTGAGTTCATGCCGGATAACGCTTGGGTCTATTCCAGGCATTTCGTTTGTGCTCCAAGCGAATGTTGTCCTTCTTTTTTCCAGGAACCTCATTAAGTGAGTTTGTTCTCCGCTGTCAAATGCAGTTCCTATTTTAAAAAACTTAGAAGGGTCAGATTTTAGATATACCTCTCTGGGAAAATCCTGAGTCGCTTGGTGCTCTTCTTTTCCTTGACTCGGCTTTGGAGGAAGCGGAAATTTCCCATTGAATTCCTTTTCCGATCCCACAGTTTTGACCACTTCTTCGTTAGGAAGACTGTTCATAATGCGGACTTCACATATCCGAGCCATTTTTTGGCTTCCTCTTATCGTAACCAGTTTCCCGTTTTTGGTTAGATATTTCAATTTTAAATGATGGGTACTACATATATCTTTGAAAGCATTGATCCCCAGTCTTCCGAGATACATGTTATATCCAGAGAGGCCTGGCACAATGAAAGCCGTGAGTTTTTCCGTGCTTCTTTCATTTCCTTGACCCAAAGTTACTGTAAAATCTATACTGTCGGAAGATGTGGTGGAAACTCCTCCTACAAATCCTCCCAAAACTGCCGAATATGGCTTGATATGGTCCTTCGACACTTCTAGTTTTTTAACTGCTTCTGCTGATATGACATTTGCTCCGGCTCCACTGTCAATTAGGATTCCTTTCATCATCCAATCGTTTACTTGCGCACGAATGACAAGTGGATCGTTGTGTGGGTATAGCACTCCATATTCATCTTCATCGGAAAAGAAAATTGGTGGGAAGCTTTCTCTTTTGGATACCTTCTTCTCTGGGAGCTCCTGATGCACCTCATGAATGTGCCTTTTTTCTTTCGTTAGGAGTTAGAGGTCCTACCTCTGAAAAAAGCCCTGTGAGTTTTCTTAAAAAGAATTTTTGTCAGCCTTTTTTGAGGGGGAAATCTACTGTATTCAAGAAATATAGTGTGAAATGAAATGCTATTTATCCTTTTATTTCTTAATGCGATGTTTTACTAGAGCTTATTCTCATACATTTTGATTTTGTTTCTCTAAAAAAGGCGATCTATAACGAATTTTATTCTTAGGACACCTGTTGCAGGGAAAAAAGGCTTTACTTCCCTTTCTTACAGACCAGTAATCATACCAACATATTTGCTATGGTCGAGCTTAGGGTGGACCTCCTCCTCTTGACGGCCTCGAGGTGCATACTGACTGTTGTTTTGGGAAGGATTTTGATTGCCGTAATGCTTCTGCAATCCGGCCTACTGCTTTCCTTTCTTCTTATTCTCCTCAATGACTCTGAGCTCCTTAGCTAAGGTAGCACAGTTTACTGTTCGGTGACTCCGATTTCCGTGATACTCACAAAATGCCACTGGGATTTCTCCCTGCGGCGGCTTCCTAGGATGGGGGAGATATCCTTCTCTTAATGCGGCTGCATATTGTCCCGGATCAATGTAGACAGTGGGCCTCGAGTTTTGATGCTGTGATCCTTAGGAAGATGATCCAGCCACTGCCTTGTAATATGGTCGGTACCTCGACCCCCCTCCTGACGAACCTTCGGCGCCTCCACCTTGTCCTCCTTTTTCTCCGATGAGGCTGAATTCTTGAAGCTATCTGCTAGCTCTTTGGCATTATTTTCTGCTATTTCGGATTTCAAAAAGTCATGGATCATTTCGGCCAATTCTCCATGGGTTTTTGGCGCTTTGGTTGCAATTTTTCCAGCAAGTCGGGGCTGCGCCAAGGCATTGCCAAAAGCTTTAATCAAAATCTTCTCATCAATGTCATCAATCTCCGCAACTTCTTTTGTGGAAGCACTCACTGTATTCCTTCACAGTTTCTCCTTTTCGCTGCTTGACATCCATCAATTCTATTGTCTCTTTCTTGACCCTCTTGCTTGCAGCGAAGTATTGTTGAAATTCTTCGGTTAGCTGCTTGAAACTGGTGATGGATTATGGTGGCCTGGTGGAGATCCATCCCAATGCTCTCTTTGAAAGCGTTCCTGGAAATAGGTTACAGAGAGCGAGGGAACTAATCCCTTGTGTATTCATGGCAAACATGAATTTTTTGATATGTCGGGCGGGATCCCCCGTTCCATCGCACTTCTTGACCGCCGGAGCAACGAAGTGCGGTGGAAGTTTCACTCTCCTTATTCTTTCCGAGAAGGGATAAATGCTCATGTCTATCTGATCATCTTCTTCTGTCTCCTCCTCGATAACGATCGTTGAATTCTTCTAGTCCTTGCTCTCTTCGCCATTACTTCCTTTCGAATCTTTGTTTTTCAATAGTTCTATAGCCTCAGTCATTTCATCCCACTTTCTTTGATATTCCTCGTCTCTTTGCATCAGTTCTTGCTGCAGAGTCTCATTTCCTTCCACGATCCTCTCATCGATCGATCTGACCAATCCTTTCAGCATATCCTCGAGATCTTTTTTAGAGATAGCTTCTGGCATTTCGGAACTCATTTCCTCTCCGACACGATTATTCTCCTCAGCGGTGCTCTTCTGTCTTTTCTTAGATCTCGGAGCCATTTCCCGTGCTTAGATCCTACAAAAAATATGATTAGTTATTTTAGACTTTTCCTTACCGACATCAAAGATCATTTCCCTGCTTTTACGTGGTTTCGTGGTTGCTTCTAGCTGTTCGTTTCCCACAGACGGCGCCAAATGAGACGATGTATTCATTCTTATCCAATTAGATCTTATTTCACAAGTTCGCAAGTTCGGCGAGAGAGAAAGGGAGAGTGAGAGCCTTTTGCTAGAATCGAGCTAAGTCTGATTGCCAATAATAGTGTATCTTATTTCATGGGGGTACACCCCTATTTATAGTGTTTTCGTACCTGATCTCATGCTGCCAGCCTGTCCTTTACATGTATAAGTACAATTTTACCCTCCCCTAGCAGCTTTGGCCGGTCACAGGCGACCGGCCGCATTATATTTATCCTGCCTGAGCTCTATTTTCATCCGGCTAGAGGTGGCCGGATGCCCTACGTGTCTCTATTTTCATCCGGCTAGAGGTGGCCGGATGCTCCATATGTTTCTTTGGCTCGGTACCATTTCTTCCCTTCTCAGGTACAATACCATGGCTACCAATAACCACCAATTGTTCGTACAACTTCCGTACAAATTCCGTGACTACAACCTGTCACAAATAGAGTCGCAAAACCCTTGAAACTTGAGGCCTACAAACCTCGGGAGGACCGATGAGTCCGACCATTACAACTAAAGGGCACACACCAGCCGTAACAAACTGCATTCGTTAAACATTAATAAATCATTAACATAGGCTTACAAGCCAAACACCACAAACATATACCGGCATTAAATGCCAATCACTACCAATGATTAGTGTTGAGTTCTTAGGACCGACACAATCTTATATGATACTTCGTAACACTTCCTGGATGCTCCACCATCATTAGTGACGGTAGGAAAGCAAGGAACCGAAGTACACCCGCTGTAAACAGCTAGGATGTACCCAATTTAATGAATGAGGTACCATATGTGAATACTCCCGAATATATATAGGGGATTGCATAAGAAAGTATGATCACGTAACGATCAGGGCCAATTCTATGCCCATAACGGCACACACCAACACACAATAAATACCGAGAAAAAGAAAGAACATGTTAGTCCTCAATAGGACCAATGTTGAACATGTTACACTGCAACACAATTATTACCTAAACTGATCACACTCGTAAATGTGAATCAGTGTTGAATACTTACACAATTAACATCCAAAGTACTACCTTTACAAAGGAGTACCATAACCAACAAGAACGAACAAACATCGAGATAAAATTTTTTATAATCGTTATTCCATTCGATCACACTGATCATTGGACGAAGTTCCCACATTAAGGGAATGGCTACCACCATTGGTGACCCGCCATACAATGGGCGACAAAAAAGGGTACATATTTAAGCCAGGTCGTCTACTAACATGACCATGTTAGTTATAATAATAATGTGAGTTAAACGATCGCAAGTAGCCTAAACTAATACAAGACACCAAGTCTAAAGGGCACAAGCCTAAGTAAAAGTACCCGATGTATCATTACAAGAACACAAGTTCAGGAGAGCGAAAGTACCGCCTCCGACTACCTTCCAATATATGCCACCAGGGCAACAACGCCCAAAACGATATGACAAATGATGAAAAATGGTTTAAAAAAACCCCCCTCAACTAATCAGGACTTCCATATATGAAGAGAACACGAATCTTCGCCATGAAGTCCGGAATTACACAAAATGATGTAACCCAGGAAAAGAGTAAGGTTAGAAGCACTATAAATAAGTGTTATAAACGACATAGATAACCTACACAAATACAAGAGCTTGAAACAATCAACTAGCGTTAAACTGCGCATAAATAAACCGATAACGGTAATTTGGGTCAATACATGGAATCACTCCTATAAAGAACTTATTAACCAATAGACCAACATGGACTTGCCAATGCAAGAGGTCGTAAAATTCCTTTAAAACATCAATAAACCTACGTCAGCAATGAAACCTATGGTAGAGGAGAAAAATCACCTCGTACCATTACAATATAAACCACACCATTAGGGCGAAATATCGCGAACGCACATCTAATGCAAGATATGTAATCATACCCATTAGGCAGGGGACCCAGAGCACAAAATTTCACTCGGGACACCCCCTAATACCAATAAAAGGAAGATTGATAACATAATACTTCACAACGTGTGAGAAACACTACAAGTACACAAAATGAGATGTGGGACTACCGCACTCCATAGGAGCTTGTGGGCTTGACAGACTTATTTGTAAGTTAGTCAAGTAAGTAGCAATGTATCAGTAGGGTCAGCGATACTAATCCAGACTAGTGCAAATAACTACCTCGAATAAATTAACGGGAAGATCCTCAGTTAAAGCAACGAGACTAGAGGAACTAGAAACCTTGAATGTAATACGACCAGGGTTGTAACCCCACAAGGGAGTGATTAACACACAATAATATAAAGGGAAACCTCCTAATATATGATAGAGCTATTAACCAACTAAATGACAAGGTACGAAAACCCATTAAATGAGCGAGTAAATATGTAAACCTTTATAAAGATCAAAGGACTAATAGTGGCAAATTCGGACCACCAAGAGGATACCTACTAATGATGATAACTACCACCCGAAAGAGGGGCATTAATAGCACTATTATCCATACTAAATACTCAAACAATATTGTACGATGTAACAATCACCGTATGCCCAAATTAGGGGAAACAATATATAATGCACTACTATGCAACAAAAGAAAGGCAGAGCTAGTATACTAGCAGATGCCCTGAGCTTTAAAGTAGCGTAACAATAACCAATAACTATCAAATCAGTCAAGATATGGCGTGTACAGAAGCATCCATTATAAATAGCCAATGGAAATAAGTAAGTTGACAAAGACCAAACGAGTGGTGAACTCACTTAGAACTCAGTAATAAGAACACAAAATAAAAAATTACATCCCGGATGGAATAACATGAAAAATAGAAAGGATATAAATCATACCAGAAGGCAAACGCCTCAACTGCCAAGGAACATACCCACAAGGGATGCTGAAAGAAGCAGGATACGATATAAGAACAACAAATGAATTTCCCAAGCAAAGAGCAGGGCGAACAACACAAACGTTGTTATTAGGCCGATATACAAAAATACAACATACACCATCGGAAAATACCTAACAAACACTACACTAACATATTACTCCGAACAAAATAATCAGAGACACAGGATGACAAGGATTATCTCCGTGAATATATAGTGAAATACCCCAAACTTAAGTATAGTGATTAAGATAATTCTAATCCGTAGTTAAGAGCCTAATAATGCTAGAGTAATATTGGTACGGAAAAATAACCAAAAGAAATAAATAAACGCTTAAAAAGCGGAAAACGCTAAATAAGCGTTAAATACCATAGTAGGTATGAGACCTCGGTTAGCGTATTATATGGATTCCAAAGGTTTAATAAGACCTAAATAATATATGGGAACGATTTCCCGGAGGAAACGGCTCCGAGAAATGTATTAAGACGCTAAAAGAGCTTTAGCGCACATTTTTCGAGGAAACCCGGAAACGTGACTTTAAGTGGTCAACAGACCCGTAAAAATTATGAATCATTAAATAATAGTTATTAAGCATTTATGGAAGCTTAATAACCAATAAAATAAAGAAATGAGGAAATCCCGAAAAACAGGCCCGGTTAGTGAATAGTACCTAAACCGGGTAAAATAACGAGCGTTTTCTGTAAAAGACGAAAAACGCTCCAGCTAGTATAACAGTGGAGGCCGGTTTTTTCAGTCAATAACTCCCTCACACACACATGTAACTAGCTAATTAAATAAGAGAGCATAAAGCTAAAAGTGATAAAGTAAAAAGGGGTACTTACCCTTTTCTCTCACCTCACTCTCTCATCTCACTCACCCCTCTCTCTTTCCTTCCTTCTCCCCACCGTACTCTCCCTCTTCCTCCTCCCTTGGGCTGCGATTTTGAAAGCTCCACAAGAGCTCCAATGGCAACCTCATCTTCTCCTCCTTGCTCTACCTCCATTTGAGCTCCAACCACAAAAAACTACATATTTGAACTCCCCTCACTCTCCTCTACACTTCCCTCTTTTGTAATTTCAAAATGAGGAAGTTCATTTTCGTGGGTATACCCCATTCAAAGAGAAAAGCACACATTATGGAGTTGGAGTCTCCTCTTTCCAACAAGGTAAAAATCTCCATGAAAACCTTAAGTTTTCTTCATCCTTTGGTAGCCGATTTTTACCCTTGTGTAATGCCTTGTTTCTCTCTCTCTCTTTTGAGCATAATACCAACCTTGCAATGGTGGTGGAATCACTTCTTGAACTAAGGGCTAAAACCCCTCCTAAAACACTCCAAAGGTAAACCCTAGAATTTGTATTCTAAACACTCCAATGAATTAGTGTTAATTTAAGGGTTAGCATTTTAATTGCACTTATTTTGCGTACATTGGGTGGTGGGAATGGAGTTGGCAACTCCATTCCCCATGTAGCCGATTTTGAGGCAAGAAAGGAAGAAGGAGGAAAAATGTGAAAGGAAGAAGGAATATAAGCTCAAGGTAAGAGCTCTTTCCTAGTGTTAAATTCTATTGCATTAGAGTAATGAGAATGGGTAAAATATTTAAAGAACCCAAAACCTTGTATTAGTATTGAGAATTGTGAAGTTTGAGTATTTAAGAGCAAGTATGTGGATTGTAGGCCTTAGAGCCAAATAATTGGACATGAGTATTGTACTATGGATTGAGGAAATATTGGTGTATTGGGATTTTGTATGTGTGCTGATAGAACCCTTGTATGGGTGGGCTAGAATAGGCATGAACTTGGTGAGAAGGTGTATGTGTGGTTAAGTAAGAAAAGTAGCTGAGCTATGGCAAAATTTTGGTAGGAATATGTACAATTATGGATGACTTGGTGAATGGGAGAACCAAGGGTGTATGGAAGTTAGTGGAGATATTTAGTAACTGTGGATTGGTACTTGTAGTATGAGGATGTGAAAGTGTAAAATCTGTAGCAAGAAGTAGTATGATGCATTGGAGGAACTAGGAGAAACTAGGTGTGCTTGGAGAGCCTAAAGTGTGAAGCAAACCACCTTGTAACAGATTTTGAAAGGAGCTAGATAATGGGAAGGATTGAGTGGAAGGTAACGTAATGAGGATATTAGTAGTGGTATTGGTAGTAAGAGTATTGAATGTAGAAGTTTGATTGAAAATCTGTAGCATAAGAAGGAAAAAAAAATCTGTAGCATAGTGAAAAAACTGATGCAAACGTTGGGAAGAAGTGATGAAGGATTGTGTAAGTTGAGTAGAAATTGAGTAGTAGGTTTGGAAGATGAATTAAGGTGATTTAGAGCATCTAAATGAGTGGCAAACATGTAGGAAGCATGTGGAAATGAGTAGGAAAAGATTGGGTGTGAATTGAGTAGAGTTTGGGATTCAAAATAAGTAATTAAAATGGGTACTGGGCTGGACCGACCCTAGGACCGATCCTAGCAGGGTCGGTCGACCCGAAAACCTGCAATCTCGGAAGTTTCTGCATCCGACCGACCCAGGGGACCGACCCTGCCTGGGTCGGTCGAGTAGAAACTTGTAGTCGGAAATGCGTCTGCATCCGACCGACCCAGGGGACCGACCCTGCCTGGGTCGGTCTAGTGGAAATTTATAGTAGGATTTTTTCTGTAACCGACCGACCCAATGGACCGACCCTGGCTGGGTCGGCCGGACTGGAATTTTCAGTAATCAAAGTCTCTGCAGCCGACCGACCCATGGGTCCGACCCAGGGTGGGTCGGTCGTGTCAAACAAAAAAAAAAAAAAAAAATGTTTTATTATATGATTATAGTAATCAATATATATATATATATGCCTATACATATAAGCATATGTATGTAGCAACACACCATTAATGAAGTAGTAATGGTAAGAAAGTAAGTAAATGAGTAAGGAAGCAAGTCTAAGAAGTAGTAAAGAAAAGAATGGTTTTATAATCAAGTAAGAAGTAATGAAGTAGTAAGTAAATATTAAAAGTATCGATGAAGGAGTAAGTTAGATCAATAATAGGTCATTGATCATACTACCTCTTGTATGTATAGGAATCAAATAGTTGATCCTCGAAGGAACCCGGTAGTACGTATACGACGGTGAACGGTATGATTTCCTCATGCCCTGTATCCTAACTTGGTTACCCCGATTTGTGTGCTTATGTGATCACCAACAAGATAAATGCATGAATCGGATTTATATTGCACTTATATGTGTTTGAACTATATTGTTCTTGTTTATGCTCTTGAACATTTAGTTTGTATAATTCATGAAATGTATGAATGGAAATGAAGTGTATGTGTAAGTATGAGTACTTGTGTATGTAAGTATGTATGGAAGTGATTATGGACTTCTACTAATTCCTAACAACCTAACTCCTAACATGAGTATTGAGTAAAATGGAATGAGTAGAAGCCCGATATAGTTTCGGCCACGCGTGAGGATAAGGAACCACAAGAGGTTGGAACCGAATCCTGGCTATGATCTTTTCCTTGGACCAATTCCCTTTGTATGGGTAGTATCCTGGATTAGTGGGCCACCCTAAAGCCCGGTGGTGGGAAGTAGTATTCCCTGCCCGGAGGTCATACCGACTTAACTGGAAGTAAAGTATGTATGAAGTAAGTATTGTATGTGTATTGGTCTTGACTATTGTAAGTCATCGACCGGAGTAAAAGAGTATCGAACACCCGATAAACCCGGGTGCGTAATGAAGCTAACTGGACCTTGTATGTATTGGAGAATTGTATCTCCGTATTGTGTATTGGAGTATGTATTGTGTACGTGTATTCTGGAAAGTGGTAAGTAAGCATTGGTTGACTTGTATTGTCTTCCAAGCATGTTGTACTGTGTACGTATGTATACCTCGTGTAGTATTGTAGTATCGTGAATGGAAGCATGTATGTATGTATGTATGAATGTATGTATTGCAAATGAATTGCATGTATTCGACCAAATGGTCGGCGTACCCTCGCTAGTACGCGGGGTATGCGGTTATCATATTCAGCGTAAGCTGACCCCCTCGGGGGACCATTTTTAGTGTGCAGGTACCCGGAGCGAATACGGTCAAGGTAAGAGACCGGTGGCGCCTAGTAATTAGAAGTACTAGTTTGTGAGGAATGGGTAGCAGATTGACCTAGTAGTGTGTATGAATTTGGGAGAAGTATGTATTGATTTTGGAACCTAGTAAACTCGGTATGCGTAGTGTATTATCTTGTACGGAATTGGAGTGTATTGTGGAGTTATGAATGGAGTAATGTATCGAATGGAGTATTGTAGTATCCAGTATGTAATGAGAGTATGTATTGTATTAAGTAGTACTCGGATATTCCGGTCCATCAGACCGATGCTGTATGTAGCAGTAGTAGCCTTGTTAGTCACGTGGGTGACTAACGGCATTGTATCACCCGATGTATGTAAGTATGATCCGCTGCGTGACTCGGGAAGCACGAGGAGATTGGACGGTAATGACTGAATTAATAGTAGGGGTGTTACAAAAAGTGGTATCAGAGCGAAGTATCGCTCTGATGACTGGAAATACCGAGCTTAAGAAATACCGAGTTAGGAATTAGAAGCTTAGGGCTATGGGCTGAGTGATAGCATTAGAGAGATGCTAGTTAGGAACTCCCGGTGAGTACCGGATACCTACAACACCAGTCCCGCCCACCGCAAACCCCATTGTATAACTTGGGAAAGGACGCCATAGAGAAGAAAAGCTTTCTCATACTCGGGGAAAACCCGATCTGGCAGTTGTGAAGCAATCACACAGTAAACAAGAGCCGACGTATGATGATTCCAAGAAATGGAAGACCCGGAAGTGGATCCCGGTTGAACAACAATAACCGCACTTAATAGCGGTAGTATAAACACTCCAACCACAAGGAGGCTATAACTTGCAACAGCATGGGGCGACATGCTTAGCAGTCGCAGAACCTAGCTAAACAACCAGCAACAGGAAAGGAAGCACTAACCGTGCAACGAAATGGAAACAGGAGCAGTAATGAAACCCGAGACACAAGTCTGCGGGACAACAGTAATAGCCAAGCAACACCACCAACGGTGAGCTAGCTGGCTAAGGACATAGTCGGGAGTGACTGACTCCAAAACTACAACGCCAAAAAGGTTACAACCCTGGCCAACATAGCTCAGACAGCTACAAGAATATTCACAAGATATAATCTGATGTAACTACAACCGTAGTGCCTAAACCAAATCAGGCTCAGTAACCACAACAAACGTGTGGGAACAAGCAACAAGGAACAACACAACCAAGTCAAAGGGGAAGCTCCAAGGATTGGAGAAGTACCCTGATCAATGACAGCCATGTCAAACTCACCGAGAAGTTACTCAGAAGAGTAATTAACCTAAGTAAATGATCAACAAGATCAAAGGAAGAGTAAGCAAGACTACCAATTATGAGTGGAAACCATACCGTGACCGGTATCGGCTTACCCAAAAACCACCAGTACCACGCACTTGCCACGGCAAGTGCAGTAAGGACAGAAACATGTAGAGGAACCCTAACACACCACAAGTACATAGTAATGTACTGTGGCCGTAACAAAACAGCTAAAGGATCACACATCCAAAAAAGGGAGAATGGAACCTCGGAAAGGCCTGACTGCCTGACCATTGCACGAGGAACATACCAGTCAGCAAGAAGCTAGACTTGGTTAAAACCCCAGAACATGGCTATGCCATGAAGAACTTCTTTTAACACCGAACTGTTATTTTTCAAAACCAAGATTTCTTTCAAATACCACAACCTTTCTTTTAAAACCTTGGATTTTAAAACCAAAACAACAGAATTACGGTGAGTATCATAAAATACAAGAGGAGTTGACAATAGAATACTTCACCTAGGCGTGTGACGAACACTACGAGTGTACCCAATTACGGGATGTGGGACAACCGCACTCCGAAGGAGCTTGCGGGCCTGACACATAGTTAGGTAAGTGGTAACGTATCAACATGGTACCCCACGTATGTATACATGTAGTGTACGAAACACGGGAAGTAGTCGACTCCGTTCTACGGACCATCAGTAAGTTCAAACCAGAACAACTGGACACCTCAGGCAATTAAGCATAAAGGAACTCAGAGAATCCATCTGAAGATAAGGAGTAAGAACTAGGAAGTGCCGAGAGCACAGACTAGTCGGTATGGACAATGGATATGTCTCAAAGACATCAAGCAAATATATGACAGCTGGGAAGTATACCCAGCCTAACACAGTAAGGCCACTGCCTAAACATGAGCACTATAATGCTTTACAAATGGGATAGAACTCCCAAGAGCAATCACGATATTACCATGAAGTAAAATCCATCATTGAAGGGATATTAAACCTAGTCTCAAGCGCTAGGAGCAAGTATAAACGGTCTACCCAACGACGGGAGACGTTATAAATCAAAAAGGAATAGCTTAACACAACACCATAAGACGGTATATAGGACAACACATGTCATAAACATCAGCCGGATGTAACGGCATAACAACACCCAGGAGCAATCCTCGAAGGGTGTCTGGAATGACAACAGTCGAATGAAGTGTCATGATAAGAGCACGACAAAGAACAAACTCGGTTAAGACACCGAAAGGATTCACTTAATAGGAACTACCCTAAATTAGCACAGATTGCCTAAGAGTCTCCTATGAACGGAAGCGTGATGCCACGACTTGCCATGGAGCCAGTAATACCTCCAACCTATGGGTATACAAGGAGTCGAAAATGTATAAGCAGCTTGCAAAGAGCATAGCTTGCAGCAATAAGGCTTACAAGCCATCAATCAACTATGTTAGGTAACTCAAATTAGTGCATAACTCACACCTTATAATAAGACTTGCAAGAATATTGTCCATATGACAAGAAATCAACAACTGGGACCATCAATTCAAACCCAACATCTGAGTGGCTTGGAGTAATGGTCAACTCAGTGTCACTGTCACTAAAGCATCAGTCTAGTATACAGTTGACAAGCCTTTAATTACCTTCATGCCTCCCATAGCAATGGTAGCACAGAGGCACAAGAATGGTGATAACGCCAACAATGTCCTAGTCCACGCCTGGACACTACGAGAAACTTGAGGAAAGATACCTCTCATTAACAGAAAACCACCCATGCGGGATGATGTGAACCCTTAGAAAGAGGCTTCCGTCTACCATAACAACAAAACTTGTGCATATAGATATTGCCAAGAGACAACGAATAAGGAAATGAGATTCCAAACCACTACGCCTACGAGGGGCTGTGGACTGTAGAAGCACATCGCTTAAGAGCCTCAAAGCTCGAAGGAGTAAGTATACTCCTTAGGCACCCATCATGTGGTGAACCATAGTATAAATACTTACATGATAAACCTTGTCATGAGACCTATGAGTGGAAACACACCACTCAACGAGAACTTCCACCTACCAGTGATAGAATACTCTTTAATTAGAGAACGGGACCAGAAAACCCTTGAAGCTTTGGGGATGTCCCGGTAATGTACATGCAAAAGTAAAACCGCATAGCTAGAGCCTATTATCAATGCTCAGCACTAAGGAGACAGTAATTGTCAAACAATCAATGAGTGTGCATATTGCACACCATGAATGACCGGCGCTCAAGAGAACTTGTAACCCGATAAACCACTTCATCTTTGGTCAACCAAGTTATTTGGTAAACTATATCATGAATGAGGAAGTAATGTGAGTAAGCTAACCTACACATGAAACCTAAATTGAAATAAAACATCCCCACAATGGGAAGATAATAGTATTGCGGTATACTACGACAACCGTCATACATATGACTAGGAACCTCCTAGTGTTTGTACACCATAAGGAAATGGTGCCAACGATAATGGCAAGGAGTAAAGGTAAGCTACCACAGTAACGGAGACCGTAAAAACGATGTTGTATAGTGAGTAAGAATACGGTGCGCAACAAGCGACCGGAATGAGGAAGTAGTTGGACAATGACACGAAGTATAAGTATGAGATGACAAGCAGAAATATTCATCCCTATCACATAAGTGATTTACTGCCAAGCGTTTACGCCTCTGCACTCTGTATGACTGAGTGTTTTGGTATTGCACTCGCGCAGTAATGATCTAATGCGATAGCTAGGAATATGGGAAATGTAAACCGTAGTAAACCCTTCTTTCACCAACAACATGGCATAAGCCAGTCAAGCAAGCTTAGCAACAAACCGTGCGGCCTAAGGCCAAAGAAGCACGAAGAGTGTAAGCACACTAACAATCACAAGATGTGAATTCCATTGGAATAAAAGGTGAAAGAAGACTGAAGAAGGTCACTTGGACCGACGCATTGAGAATGCAAGGTCATACAAGCAAAGAACACTTGTACTGAACCAGAAGAACTGGTATTATTCTGAAGCTAGTAACAACAGAGGAAGCACTGCAACTAGGTAGTGACTTAACCTCGCCCGACAACAAGTCGGAGGAACTTAGGGAATAATCGTGGGAGTACGAATAGTACGTGTAATAGATTACCAGAGAGCTGGTTAAAATCTAAAACTCATTGAGTTCAAACAACGGTAAAAGAATACCACACTGTTAGTAAACCTTATTTCCATAATAGAGGGATAAAAAGGTGATGTATAGCACATTAAGGATAACATGAAGGGTGAGTAACCCAAGTTATCAGGGTCGCGCAGCAGAAGCTAGTGGGCCCTAGCTAGGAAATGTAATACACCTAGTAAGTATGAAAGAATGGCTATTAATGCCTTGAAGCCTAATAGGCTAGAACTGAATTAATTATGAGTTAAATAAACTCATATAGGAATCCTCGGTGCAAAGACTAAACCATTGGTATGGTTAAGACCCTTTGACCAGAGCATATTGTATAGTATATCGTAGTGAAGCTAAACGCTTCAGATTGCCCAAATCGAGTAAACCAATGTTTAATAGTAACATATGGTAGATTACGTGGGCGTAATCCCTTTTAAGGGGGGTAGAGCGAAAACCGCTTAATGTAAGTTTCATGAACAAAACACAGAAACTATAATGTGCATAGCACAAATGAGAATCGAATTATGATTGGTACTTATGTTAAATAAACATACGTATTCATTCATATTGTAACTGTGGTAATCGGGCACAAGAGATGCGAATACCATAGGATGAATATACCCATCTTGTAACCCCAGTGTAAAAATATTAGTAAAGAGGAGTATAGTAACTCTTGGGGAAACGATAATCCCTGTAGCGTGCGCCTATCTGAAGTTAGACATGGCATTACGATGCTTGAGTCGGTATAAAACCGATGTATAACCTAGAGGAAATTGAGTTCCCTAGGTGATTGTCTTGAGACAATTGAGAATGAGTAGTGGACGGAGCTCCACAAGTATTGTATTCTTAAAGAAGTAGTACGGATCGTCTACGAGTAGTAGAGGAATGTAGCCCACAGTGGTGTATTAGTAAGTATGTTATTGGAAGTAAATTAAGGACAGCTGAATTTCATAAGTATTGTATTCCCTAGTCAGAATAGTAGAGAAGATTGATGAAATGAGCATTTAGGCATCGAATTCCGAGGAAAGTATTTGGGAAGTAGATTGAGAATGGCTGATGGACTGAATTCCATCCTTTGGAGTTGTATGAAATTGTAATTACGATAGGAAAGTAAAAAGGTAGAAAATGAAAATGATTGAATTATCTGTTGTTTGAAACGGATGTGGGAAGTCGAACTTGATCCTGATCAGATCAAGGGAAGCCGAACACAAATTGGGGTGGAAAGATAGTTCAACACTGATGCTGATCACATCAGGGTCGAATGATTCTTGAAGCTCCCCTCAAGTGGTCACAAGAATCACGCATAGGGTAGAAGCAATAAATACAAACTGGAATTTGGAGTTGTATGCTTTGGAAAATTTCTAAGTAGTAGTTGCGAAAGAATTTTTCTTAGCCTGAAGATGAAGGATTTGCAAGAAGCGTATGCCTGAGAAGGTAGTAGAGTATCGTATTGTATTATTCCAAGGGCAGCGGGACATAGAAGAGTCCTGTGTCTAGATGACCTGAGTGCCTGCGGGATTGTAACGTGTATTGCTTTGCTTTGGGGATAGCTTTGCACTGTATGTATGTATGGACCTTGTAATGTGGAACCAGATGGTTGGATGTAATGCGGATTGGAGTAATTATTGTACATTGGTAAGGCATGGAAAGTAGGAATCTTGAGTAATGGATTGAGGAGTTGTAAGGAGGAAGAATGTACGACGTCTGGCATAGACAAGTATGAATGAGCAAGCATTGTAACCCTATAACCTTGAGCAACTTTGAGGACAAAGTTCTTAAGGGGGGTAGATTGAAATACCCCAAACATAAGTATAGTGATAAAGATAATTCTAATCCGTATTTAAGAGCCTAATAATGCTAAGTAATATTGGTAAGGAAAAATAAATCCAAAAGAAATAAAAAACGCTTAAAAAGCGAAAACGCTAAATAAGTTAAATAACCATAGGTATGAGACCTCGGTTAGCGTATTATATGGATTCTAAAGGTTTAATAAGACCTAAATATATATGGGAACGATTCCCGAAGAAAACGGATCCAGAAATGTATTAAAACGCTAAAAGAGCTTTAGCGCACGTTTTCGAGGA
Organism: Limonium bicolor; assembly: GCA_023374045.1. Taxonomy (NCBI): domain Eukaryota; kingdom Viridiplantae; phylum Streptophyta; class Magnoliopsida; order Caryophyllales; family Plumbaginaceae; genus Limonium; species Limonium bicolor. The sequence continues at coordinate 179,308,775 of CM041776.1, read as the reverse complement.
AACCCGAAACGTGACTTTAAGTGGTCAAACAGACCCGTAAAAATTATGAATCATTAAATAATAGTTATTAAGCATTTATGGAAGCTTAATAACCAATAAAAATAAAGAAATGAGGAAATCCCGGAAAACAGGCCCGGTTAGTGAATAGTACCTAAACCGGGTAAAATAACGAGCGTTTTCTGTAAAAGACGAAAAACGCTCCAGCTAGTATAACAGTGGAGGCCGGTTTTTATCAGTCAAATAACTCCCTCACACACACATGTAACTAGCTAATTAAATAAGAGAGCAAAAAGCTAAAAGTGATAAAGTAAAAGGGGTACTTACCCTTTTCTCTCACCTCACTCTCTCATCTCACTCACCCCTCTCTCTTTCCTTCCTTCTCCCCACCGTACTCTCCCTCTTCCTCCTCCCTTGGGCTGCGATTTTGAAAGCTCCACAAGAGCTCCAATGGCAACCTCATCTTCTCCTCCTGCTCTACCTCCATTTGAGCTCCAACCACAAAAATAACTACATATTTGAACTCCCCTCACTCTCCTCTACACTTCCCTCTTTTCGGAATTTCAAAATGAGGAAGTTCATTTTCGTGGGTATACCCCATTCAAAGAGAAAAGCACACCATTATGGAGCTTGGAGTCTCCTCTTTCCAACAAGGTAAAAATCTCCATGAAAACCTTAAGTTTTCTTCATCTCCTTTGGTAGCCGATTTTTACCCTTGTAATGCCTTGTTTTCTCTCTCTCTTTTGAGCATAATACCAACCTTGCAATGGTGGTGGAATCACCTTCTTGAACTAAGGGCTAAAACCCCTCCTAAAACTCCAAAGGTAAACCCTAGAATTTGTATTCTAAACACTCCAATGAATTAGTGTTAATTTAAGGGTTAGCATTTTAATTGCACTTTTTGTGTACATTGGGTGGTGGGAATGGAGTTGGCAACTCCATCCCCATGTAGCCGATTTTGAGGCAAGAAAGGAAGAAGGAGGAAAAATGTGAAAGGAAGAAGGAAGTATAAGCTCAAGGTAAGAGCTCTTTCCTAATGTTAAATTCTATTGCATTAGAGTAATGGGAATGGGTAAAATATTTAAAGAACCCAAAACCTTGTATTAGTATTGAGAATTGTGAAGTTTGAGTATTTAAGAGCAAGTATGTGGATTGTAGGCCTTAGAGCCAAATAATTGTATATGAGTATTGTATTTGGATTGAGGAAAAATTGGTGTATTGGGATTTTGTATGTGAGCTGGTAGAACCCTTGTATGGGTGTGGCTAGAATAGGCATGAATTTGGTAAGAAGGTGTATGTGTGGCTAAGTAAGAAAAGTAGATGAGCTATGGCAAAATTTTGGTAGGAATATGTACAATCATGGATGACTTGGTGAATGGGAGAACCAAGGTGTGTATTGAAGTTAGTGGAGATATTTAGTAACTATGGATTGGTACTTGTGGTATGAGTATGTGAAAGTGTAAAATCTGTAGCAAGAAGTGGTATAATGCATTGGAGGAACTAGGAGAAACTAGGTGTGCTTGGAGAGCCTAAAGTGTGAAGTAAACCACTTTGTAACAGATTTTGGAAGGAGCTAGATAATGGGAAGGATTGAGTGGAAGGTAATGTAATGAGGATATTAGTAGTGGTATTGGTAGTAAGAGTATTGAATGATAAAGGTTAAGTTGGAAATCTGTAGCATTTGAGGAAAGAGCAAAATCTGTAGCATTGGTGAAAAGGGAACTAGTATAAGTGTCGAGAAGAAGTGAAGGAAAATGTGTAAGTGAATGTAAGGATTGAGTAGCAAGTTTGGAAGATGAATTAAGGTGATTTAGAGCATCTAAATGATGGCAAACATGTAGGAAGCATGTGGAAATGAGTAGGAAAAGATTGGGTGTGAATTGAGTAGAGTTTGGGATTCAAAAGTAATTAAAATGGGTACTGGGCTGGACCGACCCTAGGACCGATCCTAGCAGGGTCGGTCGACCCGAAAACCTGCAATCTCGGAAGTTTCTGCATCCGACCGACCCAGGGGACCGACCCTGCCTGGGTTGGTCGAGTAGAAACTTGTAGTCGGAAATGCGTCTGCATCCGACCGACCCAGGGGACCGACCCTGCCTGGGTCGGTCTAGTGGAAATTTATAGTAGGATTTTTTCTGTAACCGACCGACCCAATGGACCGACCCTGGCTGGGTCGGCCGGACTGGAATTTTCAGTAATCAAAGTCTCTGCAGCCGACCGACCCATGGGTCCGACCCAGGGTGGGTCGGTCGTGTCAAACAAAAAAAAGAAAAAAATTTTTATTATATGATTAGTAATCAGGTATATATATATATATGCCTATACACATATAAGCATATGTATGTAGCAACACACCATTAATGAAGTAGTAATGGTAAGAAAGTAAGTAAATGAGTAAGGAAGCAAGTCTAAGAAGTAGTAAAGAAAAGAATGGTTTTATAATCAAGTAAGGAAGTAATGAAGTAGTAAGTAAATATTAAAAGTATCGATGAAGGAGTAAGTTAGATCAATAGGTCATTGATCATACTACCTCTTGTATGTATAGGAATCAAATAGTTGATCCTCGAAGGAACCCGGTAGTACGTATACGACGGTGAACGGTATGATTTCCTCATGCCCTGTATCCTAACTTGGTTACCCCGATTTGTGTGCTTATGTGATCACCAACAAGATAAATGCATGAATCGGGTTTATATTGCACTTATATGTGTTTGAACTATATTGTTCTTGTTTATGCTCTTGAACATTTAGTTTGTATAATTCATGAAATGTATGAATGGAAATGAAGTGTATGTGTAAGTATGAGTACTTGTGTATGTAAGTATGTATGGAAGTGATTATGGACTTCTACTAATTCCTAACAACCTAACTCCTAACATGAGTATGAGTAAAATGGAATGAGTAGAAGCCCGATATAGTTTCGGCCACGCGTGAGGATAAGGAACCACAAGAGGTTGGAACCGAATCCTGGCTATGATCTTTTCCTTGGACCAATTCCCTTTGTATGGGTAGTATCCTGGATTAGTGGGCCACCCTAAAGCCCGGTGGTGGGATTAGTATCCCTGCCCGGAGGTCATACCGACTTAACTGGAAGTAGAGTATGTAAGAAGTAAGTATTGTATGTGTATTGGTCTTGACTATTGTAAGTCATTGACCGAGTAAAGTAGTATCGAACACCCGATTAACCCGGGTGTAATGAAGCTAACTGGACCTTTGTATGTAATGGAGAATATCTCCGTATTGTGTATTGGGTATGTAATGAGTATGTATTGTATGTGTATTCTGAAAGATGGTAAGTAAGTATTGGTTGACTTGTATTGTCTTCCAAGCATGTATTGTACTGTGCGTACGTATGTACCTTGTGTAGTATTAGTATCGTGAATGAAAGCATGTATGTATGTATGTATGAATGTATGTATTGCAAATGAATTGCATGTATTCGACCAAATGGTCGGCGTACCCTCGCTAGTACACGGGGTATGCGGTCATCATATTCAGCGTAAGCTGACCCCCTCGGGGGACCATTTTTAGTGTGCAGGTACCCGGAGCGAATACGGTCAAGGTAAGAGACCGGTGGCGCGCCTTGTAATTAGAAGTACCTAGTTTGTGAGGAATGGGCAGCAGATTGATCCTAGTAAGTGTGTATGAATTTGGGAGAAGTATTGTTGATTTTGGAACCTAGTAAACTCGGTATGCGCAGTGTATTATCTTGTACGGAATTGTGGAGTATTGTATTGAATGGAGTACGGTAATTGAATGGAGTAATGTCGAGTATTGTAGTATCAGCATGTAATGAGAGTATGTATTGTATTAAGTTACTCGGATATTCCGGTCCATCAGACCGATGCTGTATGTAGCAGTAGTAGCCTTGTTAGTCACGTGGGTGACTAACGGCATTGTATCACCCGATGTATGTAAGTATGTATCCGCTGCGTGACTCGGGAAGCACGAGGAGATTGGACGGTAATGACTGAATTAATAGTAGGGGTGTTACAGCAACTCTTGCATTCTCTCCTCACCTTCAATCCGTCTTTCGTCTTGTCGGGTATGTTGAGCAAAGTACAACTCACTGCCTTACCGACGTTATTTACACTGTGCATGATATCCAAACTATGTCGAACAGGCAATGCCGCCAATACGGTAGATCCCAAAAAATGGAACGTTTTTTCCAAATGTTCTTCGGTGGCTAGGATGTGTTTCCAAAGAATTTTCAATGTATTTTACCTTTGCATATACTTCCTCTGAAGTCAAAGGCAGATGAGCCACACGAGTCTCGGGCTCATTATTGAATAGTTTTCGCTTTCTTGAACGGTAAGGATGGTCTACTGGAAGAAACCGTCGATGACATATGTAAACATTTTTGCCACAGTGCTTCAGACGGTCTGAACATGTGTCATCCTCACATATCGGACACGCCTTAAATCCTTTCACCGTATCCTGACAAGTTCCCATAGGCAGGAAAGTCGTTAACAGTACAACAACATCGTCTTCAGTGTGAAATTTTCTTTCGCATGAGCATCATATACCACTGTCCCTTCATTCCACAACAACTTGAGATCATCGATCAATGGTGCAAGATATACGTCAATGCTATGACCAGGTTGTTTTGGACCAGATATTAGGAGTGATAACATAATGTATTTTTGTTTTATACACAACCATGATGGTAAATTATAGATCACTAGTAGCACCAGCCAAGTGCTGTGCTGACTGCTCAACGTGCCATACGGGTTCATCCTATCGGTACACAATCCAAGCCTCAGATTCCTATCCTCATCCCCAAATGATGTTTGAATTTTTTGTTGATATTTCTCCACTAAGGTCCATCTGTAGGATGTCTTAATTTTTCATCAATTTTTCTACCATCCGCGTGCCATCGTGAGTTCTCGCATCTTTCGGGTTGGCAAATAACCGTTTGAATCTAGGAATTATCGGCAAGTCCCACAATAATTTCGCTAGATGATTTGTTTCTGAAAGGAGGAATCCCCATCCTTGTCCTTGTATCGGGACAACAAACGTTTAGGACACTTGTCTAGATGTTCGTATTAACCCCTATACAACACACAGTTATTTGGGCAAGCATGAATATTTTATATTCAACTCTCATTGGACACATCTATTTCTTTGCCTCATAGGTGGATGTAGGAAGACCATTCTCATTAGGAAGCATATCATGTATCAGCTCTAGAAGTGACGTGAAACACTTGTCACCAACTCCATATTTCCCCTTTAAGTTAAACAAATTAAGTACAACAGTCAATTTTGTGTATTTAACGCACAAGGGTACAACAGTGTCTTCAATTCATCCAACAATCTTTGATACTCTTCCGGCTTATCGACAAAAGTGTCCGCAACATTTTCAAACATTTCATCCATTTGCTCATCATGGTGAGTGGTCTCACTGTCATCGAATCCTGAATCACTTAGCGGTACCGACTCATTGATAGTATTGAAGGTTTGATCGGTACTTGTGTAACGTAGATCATGACCACTGTATGATGTTAAAGCACTAGCTTCAACAGTTTCTCCATGAAAAGTCCATCTTCTGTAATGTGGCATGAATCCACGGGTCTTAAGATGAAATCTGATTTGCTCAATGTCTACATACTTCCTTACAACCTCACAGTCAACACAAGGACATAAAATTTTTTCCACCTTTGTTCTGTCCTTGTGTTGCACTGCCGCTTTGAGAAACTCTTTCAGCTTCTCGTCAAAGTGATCCCCTCGATCACCGTACATCCAGTCACGCTCCATTCTATATGTGAAAACAAAACAAGTATAAGATTGATTTGTCTTTCAGTTTTGTCTACATTTGTATATCATGATGATAAATGCAGTGGTGCAGTTATCTGATTAGTTGGTTTGGGTTTTGGTCGGGCTTCGGGTTCAGATAAACCAGACGGATTTCCTGGGTGGGTCAAATTTTGACAGCTATAGTTCCAACCGATAAACTAAGCATTGCCTGAAGGTTCCAACCAAACTAAGCACTGCTCTAAGGTTCCAACCAAACTAACCTAGCTAGCCTAAATACTCTAACAGTCAAACGTAATAACCTACCTTACACTAACATTACACACAGTAATTAAGATAGTAGTTATTTATATAACATCAACACTCATGACATTTTTATTAAAACTAAAGTTTAATTACTTACTTGTTTTAAGTTGTGCAGAGGGGAAAGGGTAGGAGACTGCTTTGATGATGGGCAAGGAAATACTGGTACGAAGTCGATTGAATATGCAGAAGACTGACAAAGAAAAGTTAAGATTAATTGTTATACACAAACAACAAATAAAGTTATTTAATAAGACTAATACAATTCTAGAAAAATTTGGCATAACCTTTGCGTAATCATGCTAATCCCATGCTTATCATTAAGCATTCACCAATATCTTATTTACCATGACAAACAAATTCAACAATTGGCAACATCCATCCTTAATCGCAAACAACACAATTTTCCACTCAGGCATTTTATCGAACACTGTATGCACAACTAATTAACTAATTGAACAATATAACTATATGCAATTATCCACACACAACTAAAGTGCAATCAACAACTACATTACAACATTTTTTACTAATAAATCATAACCATAATTATGCCAATTACAAGATACCAATTCGGAATAAATATGCTAACTTTTTTTGCAGCTCGTGTGCGGCCTGGTTCGAATCTTGCGACGACCGGCAGCTCGCGCGGTACGTCACACTAAGCAGCCAGCTCCGATCAGTGGCTTAATGAAATGGCCTAACCAGCTGAGCAACTGGAACAAGAGCAAACCCAAATGAGCAAATGAACCACAAAGCATAACATAATTTCAGATTCCGTAAGGAATGATTTCTCCAATTGCTATACACAAACAACAAATAAAGTTAATTAATAAGACTAATACAATTCTAAAAAATTCGGCATGACCTTTGCGTAATCATGCTAATCCCATGCTTATCATTAAGCATTCACCAATATCTTATTTACCACGACAAACAAATTCAACAATTGGCAACATCCATCCTTAATCACAAACAACACAATTTTCCACTCAAGCATTTTATCGAACACTGTATGCACAACTAATTAACTAATTGAACAATATAACTATATACAATTATCCACACACAACTAAATTAGAAATCAGCAACTACATTACAACATTTTTTACTAATAAATCATACCATAATTATGCCAATTACAAGTTACAAATTCGGAATAAATATGCTAACCTTTTTTACAGCTCGTGTGCGGCCTGGTTCGAATCTTGCGACGACCGGCAGCTCGCGCGGTACGTCACACTAAGCAGCTAGCTCCGATCAATGGCTTAATGAAATGGCCTAACCAGCTGAGCAACTAGAACAAGAGCAACCCAAATGAGCAAATGAACCACAAAGCATAACAAAATTTCAGATTCTGTAAATGATTTCTCCAATTGCATTTCCGGTCACAATTTTATCACAAACACCATTTTACCCCAATTTTCAAAAACCTTAATTTTATCAATTCAAATTTTTTTCTACTTCAATTAAACTTTAATTTCAAACCTAAATCTGTAATTCAAGTTCACATATGATCCCTTATTATTTTCGGAATCATAAAAACAAACAAATTAATCCTAAATTTTGAAATAATCTAAAACCCTAAATTTCTAATTGTAACCCTAAACTACACAGATTTCACCCCCAATTCATAAATTAGTAACCCTAAACTACACAGATTTCACCCTAATTTCTAGTCGCATCCCTAAAATTTTTACTCATATAAAAGACTAACACACCCTAAATTTGCACTAATCCAACTATCAGAACAAATTAGTTTCAAATCTACTACAATACAACTAATTTACAATTAACCAAACAATAATTTGAAGTTAGAATTCAAAAATCTTACCTCGTTTTTCTGCAGGTCCCGTAGGCGACGCCTGCGAACTGGCGACGGTCTCCTGGCGACGGCGACGGAGGCGGCGAAGCTGGTGGCACGCACAGAAGGAAAGATGGCGATGGCGGTGGCGATGGCAGTCACAGGTGTCCACTCGAAATCCCCGTCGTCTTATTCGCACACAGAGATGGCTAGCAGGTTGAGGAGGAAGAAGGAGGGAGCCGCGCGACTGGGTTTATTTATCAGGCCTATCGCGGCGGTTCCTCTTAAAAACCGCTGAAATCCCAAAGGTATCACAGTAACTCGTAGTGCCCATATCTTGTTCTAAGGGCAGATACTTTCAGCTGATGGTATCTAGATCTTAAATCAATCTTAGAAAACACACCCACACTTTGCAACTGATCAAATAGATCATCAATCCTTGAAAAGGGATACTTATTCTTCATAATCACTTGGTATAGCTCATGATAATCTATACATAATCTCATCCCTCCAACCTTCTTCTTTACAAGCAATACCGGAGCTCCATAAGGTGAAACACTCAGGTGAATATATCCCTTACTCATCAACTCTTCTAACTGAGCTTTTAGTTCTTTCATTTCATTTGGTGTCATCCTATCAGAAACTTTAGAAATAGTAGTTGTTCTAGGTACTTATTCCAAGGAAATTCTACTCCTCTATCTGGCGGCATAATTGGGATTTCTTCCAGAAATACATTTGGAAATTCTCGAACCACTAGAATTCTACTAATAAGCAGTTTGCCCCTTCTAATCTCTTTCCACATACTCATAGCTGACACCACTCTTACCTCAGACTTATTTTCTGAAATACCCCAAACCTAGATATGGTGTTTAAATGATAAACTAAGATATAAGAAGGAAAATAATGCCTTAGAAACATTAGGAAAATTAACAAAAAAACCAAAGAAACACAAGGAAACACCATAAGAGCAATTTAAGCAAAAATGTGCTCTAAGCTTGGAGTAACTTGGGTTAACACCCAAATATCATTCTTAGACCTTAGTAACATCCTAATGGTCATGTTAATCAATTACCAAAGAAAAAAAAGCTCAAAAATAAGTTAAAACACAAATTGTGCTTTAAGGACCCTTAAAACACATTTTTGAACAATTGTCTTAGAAAGGGGTTTTATGTGGATAAATGCCCATGATTACTCCTTAATCAACTTATGTACTACTTAGTATCACATTAGGAAGTCTAAATCAATGGGAAATCAAAAATTTCACAAATATGTGCACTAATTTATGAATAGTGCTCAAATAATGCTAGTTTAGCAAAAGTCAACATAAGTCAATTAGTTGGTCAACAAAGACCACCAAATACCTCTTAATTAGGGAGGGGGATGGTTTTTAAGGGGATGAGTCACCATGGGTAGCCATCATATTAAGGAAAAGAGAGGTAAAGTAAGTAAATTCACTATTTACCTTTTTACATAAATATCTTGCTTTTAGCTTCCCTCTCTCTCTCCTCTTCCTTCTTTCTTCCTCCAGGTTGCACCATCTTATTCCCTTCTCCATTCACGTAAGAGCAGCCTCCATGCTAGCTCCATCTTCCTTTACCATAACTTACTCATTTTAGCTCCAAAATCAAAACCAAGCACATATATCTCTTAGTTAGCTCAAGCTCTTTCTTTCTATCTTTCCAAAACTTCAAAAGCTTCATTTTGGTGCCAAGGGAACCACCACTGAAGGGGGAAAAAATAAGCTTGGAGGGTGCATTAGCTACTCCATTCTCTTAAGGTAAAGAATATGCAAGAAAAATCAAGTTTCCATCACTTCTTCACATGTCCAAAATTACCACTCATGGGCTTTATTTTTATGCCTTGTTCTAGCTTTTTTTCTATTCTCCAAGGGCTATAGGAGGTCCTTCTTGATTCTTATCCAAGCTTACCTTAAGACTCCAAGGTAAAATATCCATTTTTGTACCTTAAACACATTTTAACCTAGATATGGTTCTTTAAGGTTAATGTTTATTTAGCACTCATTAGAGTCATTGTACATTGGTTAGAACATTGGCAAGGGATTTTGAGTTGGTGGCCGAGATTTATTCAAGGAAAACCCTAAGGAGGAAGTTTGAGAAGCTTGTAAAAGAACAAGGTAAATGTCTTACCTTAAGGTGTTTTATTGTTTAAGGGAATGGGATTTAAATACATGATAAGTTTAGCTTAGGAACTATATTGGGAAGGGACTATAAAACCTAGGAGAAACAATGATTATATTTGAGAACTTGTGATTAAAGAGCAAATGGGAAATAAGATAGTTAGACAATTAAAAGGTGAAACACAAGAGCATTTATATTTCAATGGGAGCCTTGTTGTGTGTATTTGTAGGTCAAAGGCATATATATATATATATATATATATATATATATATATTATATATATATATATATATATATATATATATATATATATATATGTGGAAATTTAGTGGTTAAGCTTATGTCATTTAAAGGCCTAAGTGCCAAGCAATTTAAGTTTATGCACTGTATTGAAATGTAGTGTAGTTTTGGTGTAACTTGAGTGTTAAGAATGTGTGGAAGGAATTTGGGTGTTCAAGGTTTTTAAATGGTAAAAATCAAGTGTTTGGGTGTAGAAATATACTAAAGAAGCCATGTCAAAATTTGGTGAGGAAACAAGGAGTTTAAGGTGTATAGATGAAGTTTGATGACCTATAAGGTACTAGGAATTTTTAAGGCTTAAATTGGTGAAAGAAAGTGAACTAGAGTGTTCTTGGGTGTTTAAAGGACTTAGGAGCTGTCTTGAAGGAATTAGAGTTTAAATGAGTTAGTTGATGCACTAGGGTTATGGTGGGAGTGTGATTAAGTCTTGTGCAAGTTTGGTAAACAAAGGAAGGATAATGCCTTGTGAGAATCTAAGTGTAAGCTTGGGGAAAATAGAAGAGTCCATGTAGTGGAGGAGTTGTGGAGCAATAATGCTTAGGAGTGGTGGTAATGTTGGTGAGATAACATTTTGGTTAGTTTGAGTTGTAGGTATGATGTAAACCTAAGGAAAATACTACAAGTGTTAAGAGATTATGTGAGAAATTGGGTAGCAAGTTTAGATGAGGAATTAGGCAAGTTTGAGATGTTATTTTGGTATTAGAGTATTCCTAAGATCATGTATGAACTTTGGGTGATGCATGAGATAGCAAGTGCAAACCCACTTAAAAAATGCAAATGGTGAAAATCTGTAGCTGGTCCGGGACCTAGGTCCAGGATAAAGTCCCGGACCGTGCCAAAAATAGAGCCGAGAAATCATTCAGCACCCTGGTCTGGGACTTAAGCCTTGTATGAAGTCCCGGACCACCCCTTAATTAGCACCCGAGAGTTTCAGCCAACATTGGTCCGGGACTTAAGTCCCATATGAAGTCCCGGACCACAACATAAAATCAGCCGAGACTTAAACCAAGTATTGGTCCGGGACTTAAGGTAAGGACCAAGTCCTAGACCACCCTAAAAATGATGTTTAAGCTTGGAAAATGTTAGGAAATGATGGGGATTGTTAGGTATTGATGTTATAAATTTATTTAGGACATGTTTGGAGGAAGTAATGGCTACTAAGTGGGTGAAGAAACGTGAGAGATAACGAGGAACGATGTACTTAAAAGTTTAAGTTAAAACCATAAGGACTTAGTGAATGAAAATGGGTAAGTATTGGTGTTTAAGGAAGTCAAGTAAATTGTTTCGAGTTGAGCTAAATAATAACGTGAAACTGAATGAATGTTTTAGGACTTATGAATTGGGACTTGGAAGGAGATTAATCAAACAATCGCCGACGGTGAACGGTACAGTTTTCTTGTGACCTGCTTGCTAACGAGGTGTCCCTCGGCTTGTGTGCTATTTGTTTATGTGTGCCGACTAAACAAGATAAAGCATTCAAACGGTTATATTGTACTTATTGTGTGTGTGTTGATTTACACTAACACATGAGACTTGAGATTAGTTACTAACAAAGTTTAGTACAAACTGAAATGAGATGAGGAATTATATTGTTTAACAGTTGGTTAATACCCGAGAAGGTTTAACTAACACTTGGTTATAAGGTTTTCACTAACTGGAACTTAAGGGGGGAGTGAGGAATCCGGGACTGACTCCGGTCATGCATGTTAAGGAAAGGGGGTCTGTATCTGAATCAGATTCGACTTTCGCTTAAGGACTTGTCTTCGGACTTGTTGCCTAGGGTCGAATGTTGACTCAGCTACATTGGATTTTCAGTCCAAGGTAGGGGGCAGATTAAGATGGTGCGGTAGGATCACCTAAATCCTAAAATTAAGATAAGTTGTTTATTCAACCAATGGAGTTAATAGCTCATTGGCTAGGGTTACTTTTGACCCGACAAAAATAAACATTGAGACTAAGATACAACCATTTCTATTTAAAGAAAGGTTTGTATATTGAGGTTTAATAAGGATTAAGATTGAGATAAGTTAAGGTGGACTGAGGTTAAGTGGATCTGGAACTTGAGGAGTTTACTGATTAACTCACTTACTAAGAGAACGTTTTTAAGTCGTTCATTGTGTGTGGACTATGCCTGTTCTTTGTGGATTATTGTTTTATTGCATTACTTATTATGTTATGCAACTAATCAATCTCCATGCTATCGACAATTAGTCGTCGTAGCCCCATTAGCTTGGGGGCCATGAGAGAATCGTACCAGCAAATTGCTGATCCACTCGGGGGCTGTTTTTATTTTGCACGTAAGCATCCCATGAAGAGTCACCCTGAGAGTAGGGGTGGTTAGACTTAGGTTAGGTTTATTTTTGAGCACGGGTTGCGCTTGTGCACCCGTCTGTTAATATTCAAACTGGTGAAGGAATATGTTGTTGCTTGAGATACTAAAAACTCGGGTGGTGGGTGTTTTGGTTGGTATGTATATTTTGGTTTAGTGTTTGTAAATATCTAAAGTTCGGTATATTTTGTTGCGCAGACCGTGGCAAGGTCCTGGTGTTAGTTTGTTCCGCTGCGACGTTTGTGTTTAAGTTGTTAAGTTTGCGATAACCACGATTGGCTTAGGACGGGGTGTTACATTTTCTTTCCTAGAATATGAGATCCTCCTTCCAAAAGGACTTATGACACTCTATTTTTGCCTTGAGCAATCTATTTGACCCTTGTATTTATTTAGTCAATCCATTCCCAATATTCCATCAAAATCAACCAGTTCAAATTCCACCAAATCAGGTCTAATATCACATCCACATATATTAACACACACATCTTTAAACATTTTCTCGCATTGAACTATCCTATCGGAAGGAATAGACACATACAAGGATATAAAAGTATTTGCTTCCAGGCCCATTTTCGTTACAAATGCAGATGAAACAAAAGAGTATGATGCTCTAAAATCAATCAAGAAATTGGTAGAAATGCCCTGAACAAAGAAAAAGCTTGTAATAACATTTCCCTCATGTTCAACTTCAGTCTTATTCATCACATTGTTGTGACCTTGCTTCTGGTAATTACTTCCTTCAATATTTCCTTCACTCTTCCCTTGATTTTTACTTTCCCCTCATTCAAACGACTTCCACCAAGTTGACCAAAGTACTTTTGGGGTTGATTTGTACTCCCCTTCAGACTCTCATGCGGACCATAAGTCCTACTTCCACCACCACCACTTCCAAATCCTTGCTGACTACCACCAGGGTTATTCTGGTAGCAGTCAAAGGATCTGTGCTCAAGTTTCCCACAACTATAGCATCTCACCTTCTCACCTTCACAGTCTAGCCCCAGATGATTCTTTCCACACCTCTTACATATATATCTCCTTTCCTTTCCACCCTGACTCCTTCCGGACACATATTGTCCAGAAGAAAATTGTTTTCCTCCTTGACTACTTTGGAATCTCTGACTCCCTTTTGTGGTACTCTTAAACTTCATCTCCTGACCAACCCTCTGAGTATACTCTTCCTTTTCTCGATTATCATCTTTAATCTCAGATTTCCTCTTCTGTCCAGATTGACTTTCTTTCCTCTTCTGCTGCACACGGTACAAATTTGCAACTTTACCATAAGCCTCTTGCAGCGTTGGAATAGTTGACACACTGAGAGCTTCCTACAAGCTCCAATTCAATCCCCAACAAATCTTTGTACTTTTGATGCTTCATCTAGAACCGTATTTGGAGAAAATCGAGCAAACTCAAGAAATTTAGAATGATAGTCCTTCACACTTATAGACAATTGTTATAATTCAGAAAATTCCAGAAACTTTTGCATCCTTACATGCTCTGAATAAAATCTCTTTCTCATAACATCCTTGAGGGCTTCCCAATCAAAATTTGGCTTAGTCATCAACATGTCTTTCTGAGTAGTCCACCTTAAATTAGCCTCACACTTACAATAATAATTGCTCAGCTCACTTTCCTCTCGGCTGGATCATTGACTACATCAAAGATCTTATCCAATTCTCTAATCCAGTTTTCTAGAATCAATGGATCTTCCTCACCAGAAAAAGAACTTGGCTTCATACCAGCCAACTTCTTAGGGTAATCTACCGGAGCATTCTCCCCTTGCTCCTGTCTCAGCAAGATCTGCCCCATACTGAGGGATAGTTCACACAATTGCCTAAAATGAGCGTTGTTGGCCAATTCTATGAATCTACCTCTGGGTATCAATTTTTTTCCACTATATATATATAAATCAACATATTCATATTTAATTAAATTGATCACAAATACAAAAAACACAATCAATGCAAGTAAATACATAAGAATTTGTCAATACGTTGAATATTATGAGTACTAACATGCAAGATGATGATACTGATAGAGTCGATCTAAAAGCAATCTGGAGAGGTATTTGTGAGCCAAGGGTGATAATGACGTTATGGTTCGCACTCATTAGGAGACTAATGACTCGCAAAATTCTATTTGAAAGAGTTATCATTCTCCTTGGTCAGAGCATGTGCCCGTGGTGTAGTAGATCAATGGAAATGATTGAACATGTGTTGTTTTGCTGCCCAAAAATATCAAGGATATGGGAGTTTATTTTGCGATGGTGGAATGTGTCCTTTACTTTTAGAGAGACGATTCAAGAAATATACATGGATTGGTTTTTCTCGCACTTGCATCTAAGTCGAGGAGGGTACGGAAGTCCACCTTTTGTCATGGCATATATTATATATGGCTACAACAGAACAACCTGATCTTTCGAGGAGAAAGCTGCGAGGTTGATCAGGTAGTAATCCAAATAAAGCTTGGCATTTGGAGGTGGACTAAGGTGTGGTGGAAAGACTTCCCGCTCCCATGTAATGTCTTTATAGGGGTCTCCTCATTGAAGGACTATTTGTAGGGATTTGAGAAGATAACTATGCGGATACATTGATACTATTGACAAGCGTACTTTTCTGTTTGTGGTAAACATTGAGTGATGATGTTCCATTCTCTTTGTTAGGGTTATTTATTTTTTATGTTATTAGGGGTAATTTCAATACTCCCTAGTTGAATAGACGGTTATTAGGGTTGTAATCGGATGTGGGGGTACTCTTTTCCCCTCTAAGTTTTTACCCCACCGGGTTTTTCTTAGACGGGTTTTAATGAGGCCCAATTATCCCATCCACCTGGTTCTCCAGTATTACTTTAATAAAATGGCTATTAGTCACAATTATTAATAAAATTTAAGTAAATACGTTAAATTAATCATACATCCCATCCCACACGGCTTACTCCAAATTTTAACACCTAATTCCTCACTTCAAGTTATTTAAAAGTTATGCTCTGATAACAACTTGTAACACCCTGATTTTTCCTACCAATTTATACTTAGACATCTTATTAAATTCACAGCAGAAAACAAATTAAATCTATTCGTGAAATACCTTGAACAATTGCTACTTTAAATTAATGAAGACTAAATTAAATCGTGAGCAATAATTACCATAAACATTATGGTATCAAATATTTGATTCCAAATGGGCATAATACTAAACTTCTAAAATTAATATCACATGTACATATTAGTAGATAAAATAAATACTACTACACTGCTGGAAAAAAAGAATAAACAACGCTTAAATTTGGTATTTAAGAACGTTTATTTAGCGTTGTTTATTCGAGCGACGCAAATGCTAAAACGTTTTAAATGACGCTTTCAAAGCGTTCCTTATACTATCTTTAAAGAACGCTTATTTTCAAAGCGTTCTTTATAATGCGAGAACGATGGGAACATAAAAAACGCTTTATCCCAAGAAGCGTTCTTTATGCTCAATCAAAAACAACGCTTATCACATAGAAGTGTTTCTTATGATGGTTGGCGGGAGAGTTTAAAAGAACGCTTATGCATATATATTTTTGTTTTTTTTTTCAGAAATCTCTGTTCCAACAAATGCTACAGATCGATATCATCACATCACAGATCAATTAATGCATTGTTGCATTTTCAACACAGCAGAAGCCATCACAACGACTGTAAAAAGAAATTAAAATCTCTACCAATTTTTTATTAATACCTTGAGATTCCTCTTCATTCCGAAAATCAGATTACATCCCTATCAAAAGTACAAGATATCTTGTAGGGAATGTTTTCTCCTACCCAACATTGAAAAAAAAACTGAACTATTATACATGATAAAGGAAATCAGAAGGACTGTAAAATTAAGATCTGAAACATTTAAGCTAATCTTACTAATCTCACAGAGTTTAGCAACTTAAAATAGTTGCTCCCAGCAATCTGAGATACAAGTTCTCAGCGATCCATCTTCAATCTTCTGGAAGAAAACAAAAAGTTCTTGATTACCGACATCTAGTTCCATCCATGAAAATCCATTCTCTATCGCCCATTTCATAGCAAACACAAGTCCTTGGATCTCAGCTCCAAGCATCGAACATGAAGGTTTCAAGATTTTGTTAAAATCCATCAGCAGGTTGCCTTCTGAATTTCTAATTGAACCAGCCACAATCAAGGCCTGACCTCTTCTACTCTTCACTCCACAATTAACTTTAATATGATCCTGCATAGGAACAGACCCATGAGTCATGAACAGATTAGCGTCTCCACTATTTTCCTTATACAGATTCCAAGCTTTAACAAAAGCATGATTATTTTCTATTACAGCCATCCAAGACAATTGCATGCTCAGCCATATTAATTAACAGAGAATGCCAGTATTAGTACCATAAACACATGCAGACAAAATTTGATTACAGTTAAATCCAAACACAGATGGAAGCTACTAAGTACTTATGTTGTAATTAAAGCAATCTGTAGAACTTTGATAATGCAGGAAACATGTACTTGACATATATAATGCAACAGACTACATTTGTGTAGATGCAAATTGGTTGATCAGTCAGGCATCTTCCAGTATTGCTTTCGTCCAGTAAGCGCACATGTGCTCCTTGACAAAATCTAGATCACCAGCTGAATAAGTACCTCCTTGGTTTTCAAAGAACCGAATAAGCTGCACGCAAGAATTATAAAAGCAATTAAGTACACCATTTAAACTTATCCAACCCATGCAGAAAAGAAAACAGTTAAATTACCAATTCGAACACAAAACTTATAACACATACTCCAGATTCATCACTGATTTTGTCGATGTGGGACACGATGTCCAACATGTATCACATCACAAAATAACCGCAACTGCTGCTATCCGGTTGCCTGGGACACTATTTTCAATAAAATTATATTATTATATATACACACTAATATATACAAAATATATTTAAGTATATATGCATATGAGTAAATAGAATGTTTTTTACCTTTTTAATATATTGTATATCCAAAGGAAAATTCATCTGATTGGCATTGAGCATACCTTCTCTAAAACCACTGAAATTAATTAAAACAAGCATTAATTTAAGTGACAAGTCATCAAAAAGGTATAAAATGTTTTTTTTGAAATGAAAATATGCACAATTTACATACTTTGTCAGTAGAACAGAAATGGCGATGTTTCTCTTAATTCCACCAATAGGGTCAATCACTATACAGGATGATGAGTAAGTACACACCACTAACAACAGCCAATGATTGCTACAAGTTTGAAACAACAACAAATCAACTTCACCTTCGAAATATATATGAGTTAACATAAAACAAGACAAAAGCATAAGGTGGTCAAGCACGCTTACATCTGATGATATGGTATGAGCACAAATTTGCTATTCCTCTTTACCGCCGTAATTATGCCATTGCACATATGAATCTGACACACAGCACCGTCTCTCATAGCTTCCTCAGAAGACATGATTTGTGGACATAGGAAGGTGATTATATTGTCCTGTTTCTTTGCCACCAGCCTCGATAGAAAGGGCCTTTGATGACAAATGCATTAAATTAAAATTATATATACATAAAACTTACTATTAACTTTGAAAGTGAAAAAATGTGATACTTACAAGCAGTAGGATTGAATCACCAAGATGTTCAGCATATCACCAAGCAGCAGCTCCTTGACATCACTAATACTGATCAGCAACTCCTGTACTTCTCCGCTGTGGAACAAAGACGGCGGAACCCTAAGGATGAACTCAATGAAATCATCACCCTTCCCGAGTATCAAGTCATACAAGATCTGCTGACGCTTTTTTAGTGTTTTCACCAAATTTTGGATAAGAATGAAATCGCGTCGAAGTGGACTGATGTAGTGACCATGCTGCTGACCCGATGGTCCCTTTCCTTTCGACGCACTGACTGCCTTACCTTTGCCAGCAATAGGAACAGGTGTCTAAGAAATGACAAGTTAGCATATATACGTTAGAAAACTATATTCTCCCAAAACTGCATTTATATGAAATGGTAATTAGTAAACAAATTTATATAAGTTGGTTTGCTTACCTTACTATCAGATAATTCCTCCAGATTGCAAGGCCATGGTACTTGTGAGCCACGTGCTTCAATGATAGTGCTCCAATCATTCCACTCTATCGGTAGTGGAATGTGATCACAACCTTGACAGACACTGTCGACCATCACATGGACGTACCAGGCCAGCACTCGCTTAAAATGACACAGTGACGCCGAATCAGTCTGTAGAATTGTGCCTACTACAACCACAAAGGTGTCTTGTTCATTGATCTGTAGAAGACGACACTTTTTGGTTTCCTAATAAACGAACACAAACAATTAGATTCATACATTACAACATGCATGCTTTTGATTAATTGAAAAAATAAAAAACGACAAAGCACTAAAATTCACACATGCACACCTGAAGCTTGGCATATGGGAATGGGTCAGAAGGTTCAGGTACAGTGTAAGAAACTGGAACCTGAGATGGTACAGGGGTGGAAGTAGGTGCAGGGGTAGAAGCAAGTGCAGGGGTGGAAGTAGGTGTAGGGGTAGAAGCAGGTGCAGGGGTGGAAGCAGGTGCTGGGATGGAAGCAGGTGCAGGGGTGGAAACGGGTGCAGGGGCGGCATACACTGATGGGCTAGAAGATTGATGCCCCTGACTCAGCTGTTCCATCAATCTTGCTTCCATTTGTTGCATCTGCTGTTGCAAATCAGATTGGAATTGTTGTGACAACTTCCTTTCGATCTCCTTGATTTCTTCCTCTCTCCCGATCCGCTGGGAGCGAGGAAAAACATCTCTCTGACTCACTGCGGATCCAAATCCGCGAACTCTCCCAGGGTAATCCTTCTTGCCAAGAGTTTTGTTCAACGAATCCTCCTGAGTATGAGGCTGGGCAAGAAACGAATCAACACCCTCTGCAGTCTTGTACACGCAAAAAAAAAAACATGTAAATTATGAATTAGATCAAATAAATAAAACATACATAAATTGTAAGAATAATTTATAAACTATTAAATATTACTCAGGGCACTCACAATTTTTGCAGCTAAGTCTGCAGTCTCCTTCCGTGGATAATACAGTTCACCATCCTTCTCTAATTGGCGGCCAAGCATGTATGCTTGTGCTCGATTTACCTCATCTGGACTTTGAATCAGCTCAATTGTGTCGTCTTCACGCACACACTTCAATAACCCCTTTTCAATCCAGCCTGGTATATGCCCCGCGTACCCAACTCGGCCCATGTAGTGTGGGTTCTGATCTTTCAAGCGATTCTGTCGGGCTTTTTCCTAAACTGCCTGTGGAAAGAATTAATACAATTCATTTTATAAACTTTATCTTGTTACATTATGAAATACCCCGTAATTAAAAACAGTGATTAATTAAGCTAATTATAAATTTTAAAGGCTTAATTACACATAAATAAATATGAGGGAACAAATCCCGAAGAAAACGGACTCTTAAAATGGATTAAAAGCGTAAACAAACCTTAAAGCGCGTTTTTCGAGGAAACCGGGAAAACGCGACTTTAAGCGGGTCAAATAGACTCGTAACAATTTTGGTCAACTAAATAGTCACTAATAAATATTAGTGAAGCTTTAGAACTAATAAAATTAATTAAACGAGAAAATTCCGGAAAACGGGTTCTGGTTAGTAAAACTGTCAAAATCGAGAAGTTGTGGGGTAAGAATGCAAATAAACAAACTTAGTGTGCCCACTTTGCAAATAGAAAATTAAAAATCTGTGTGTGTGTGTGTGTATGGGGCCGGTCAGCCTCCCCCCCCCCCCCCCTCTCACTCACTCTCTTCACTCTTTTAACTCACAAAAGGACAAAGAAATAAAGAAAGAGAAAAAGCAAGTCTCTCTCCTACTCCCCCTCTTCCTCTCACGTTGGCACTCACCCCACCAGAACTCCTTCTTCCTCCTTGATCTGGTAATGGCGATTTCATGAACCCCATGGAGCTCCCACCTTCTCTCTTCTCGTTCTAGCTCAATCCTTGTCCAAATCCAACAAAAATAGTACCATTGAAATCCCCTCACCAAGGAGAAACTTTCCTCCTTTCAAAAATCCAAAAGCTTCATTTTCATTTTCATGGGTTTCCCCATTTGAAGATTCAAGTCCACCATTAGAAGCACCTTCACCTCCTTATCATCTTGAGGTAAAAAGAAATTCGAAAATCCATCATTTCTAGCCCTTGTTTGCATTATAAGAATTTCCATATTTTGAACTCTTGGTTCTTCTTGCTCCAGCCGATTTTGGCTTCTATTTTGGGCTAGGAATCTTGTTCTCTTGCTAGTCAAGAACTTCATTCATCCATTGGAAGGTAACACTCTTTTATAAACCCTAAAACCTAAATTCTAGGGCTAGTATAAAATGAATACTAAGTAGTTGTGTTTATTGGTATGGGGTGCGGTAGCATTGCCCATTCCTTGAGCAAAAACCGAGAACAAGGAGAAGAAAGAGGAAAAGAAGAGAAGGAGAGGAAAAAAAGGAAAGCTAGCAAAACAAGGTAATTATGCTTACCTTGAACTAGTTTTGTATGTAGTGTTGTAACAGATTTTGAGAAGTAAAATAAGTAGTGTATGTGGTATGAGTAGTAGTAAGGTAGTAGTGTATTGGAGAGGAGAATAAAACAGTTTTGAAGCCTTTTAAAAGATGTTTAAAAGCTTGGGTAAACCTTGGGTATTGATTGGGCATGTGCAGGAATTTTAATGTGTGTTGTGGAGTTATTATGTGAGTATAATGTAATGAATGAACAGGTTGTGAAAATAAGCAATTATGAGCTGAGTTAGTGTGTGGGCAAAGTAAGAATTATAGGGGAGACTATGTCCAAATTTGTCTAGAAATTGAGGACTTAGTGTGTGTAAGGAGAGGTAATGACCTAGACAATAACTAGGTGTAATTAGAGAGTTTAAAGAAAGTGTTCAACCACTTTGAAAACAGATTTGAAAAGAGTTTAGATAATATGAAGAAATAGAATGTCAAGTAATGTATTTTGAATGCTAGGAGTAGCATTAGTTGAGGGAGTAATGGAATGTAGAAGTTGGGTTGAAAATCTGTAGCATTTGAGGAAAGAGCAAAATCTGTAGCATTAGTGAGATACAAACTAGTAGAAATTGAGTAGTAAGTATGGGGGATGAATTAAGGTGATTTAGAGCATCTAAATGAGTGGTAAACATGTAGGGAAGTATTGCTAAAGATTGGGAAAGGAATGGGGAAGTGAAACACTAAGAAACAGATTTTTAAACTGAAGTACTGGGCCGGACCGACCGTAGGACCGAACTTGCAAGGTTGGTCGAGCCCAGAATCACCAAGACGGGAGCCTTCTGGAATGGACCGGACTTGCGACCGGACTTGCAAGTTTGGTCGAACCAGAAAACTTTCCCCTCTGAAGCCTTCTAGAATGGACCGACTTGCGACCGGACTTGCAAGTTCGGTCAAACCAGAAAACTTTCCCGTCTGAAACCTTCTGGAATAGACCGGACTTGCGACCAGACATGCAAGTTCGGTCGGACCAGAAGATTTTCCCGTAATGTGAGCTACTGGGATGGACCGAACTTGCAACCGGACTTGCAAGTTCGGTCGAGTCAAAAACAAAAAAAATATATATATATATTTTTATTATATGATTATAGTAATCATATGTATATATATATATATATGCCTATACACATATATGCATATATATATATGTAGTAGTACACTATGAATGAAGTAGTAAAGGTAAGGAAAGTAAGTACATGAATAAGGAAGCAAGAATAAGAGGCAATGAGAAAGGAATGGGTTTAATAATCAAGTATGAATGTAAAGGAGTAGTAATTATACATTGAAAACATCAATGAAGGAGTAAGATAGATCAATAATAGACCATTGATCATACTACTTCATGTATGTATAGGAATCAAATAGTTGATCATCAAAGGACCCAGTAGTCCGAGTACGACAGTGAACGGTATGATTTCTTCATACCCTGTATCCTAACTTGGTTACCCCGATTTGTGTGCTTATGTGATCACCAACAAGATAAATGCACGAATCGGACTTATATTGCACATAAATGTGTTTGAACTATTTGTTCTTGTTGTATCTTCTTGAACAATTAGTTTGTATAATCCATGAAATGAATGAATGGGAATGAAGTGAATGTGTACATAATGAGTATTTGTGTATTGTATTGATGTATGGAAAAGGAGTATTGACTTCTACTAATTCCTAACCTTCTAACTCCTAACTTGAGTAATGAGTAAAATGAAATGAGTAGAAGTCCGATATAGTTTCGGCCACGCGTGAGGATAAGGAAACACAAGAGGTTGGATCCGAATCCTGGTTGTAATCTTTTCCATGGACCAAATCCCTTGAATGGGTAGCATCCTGGATTAGTGGGCCACCCTTAAGCCCGGTGGTGGGATGTAGTAATCCTTGCCCGGAGGTCATACCGACTTAACTAGAGTAAAGTATGTAAGAAGTAAGTATTGTATGTGTATCGGTCTTGACTATTGTAAGTCATTGACCTTGAGTAAAAGAGTATTGAACACCCGATTAACCAGGGTGTGTAATGAAGCTAACATGACTTCTAAATGGAATGGAGAATTGTATCTCTGTAATGCGGTGAGTAAACGGTAAGTATGAATGCGGTGAGCCCGGTGATTGAATGTATGTATGCTTGTGAATTGAATGTATTGAATTTGTATTGTATGAAGCATGTATGTATGTATGAATGAAACGAACCGCATGTACTCGACCAAATAGTTGGCGTACCCTCGCTAGTACGCGGGGTATGCGGTTATCATATTCAGCGTGAGCTGACCCCCTAGGGGGAATGTTTTTATTCTACAGGTACCCGTGAGGCGTGATGGTAGAGTAAGGACCGGATGTGATTCTTTTTGGTATAGTTAGTAGATTTGGATGGTGTACCGAGTTGTACACGGCTAAGGCCTTTTGAGTAGCCGGTGTACCATGTGGTACACCCTTTTGGATAATGAATTGTGATTGGATAGAAATGAGTAAATGTACAAACTCTTAATTTTTGGGAAGTAGTATTGGAATGTAATTCGTATAATTGGATACTTGGTAATCATATGTAAGTATATTTGGTATTGTAATAAGTAGTACGTATTCGGTTATTCTAATCGTCAGACCGTTACTATAAGTAGTAGTAGCCTTATTAGTCTCGGATGGCTAACGGCATTGTATCTCCCGCCGGGAGTAAGTAAGTATTCCTCTGCGAGTAAGGTAATTATGGGAAGGATTAGAGGATAATGGAAGGATTAGCAGTTGGGGTGTTACAAAAAGTGGTATCAGAGCGAAGTCTCGCTCTGATGATTAGAATACCGAGTGTAGTGATTACCGAGTTAGGTTATAAACCGTTTTACAATGGAGAATTAGAAACCTAACTAGGAATTACCGTTAGCAATAACGGATACCCTTTACGTCTGCAAGGACGATACCATTGCTTGAATCAAGACCATGAGGTCATAGTGTCACTGCACCTAATGTAATTCACACTTGTTCAGATGTCAGGACGAGGTCGAGGCCGACCTAGTGGAGAGACGTCTGATGGACCGGGCGCGCAGACGATAGCTGAGATCGTCGCCGCCACGGTAGCACAGATGCTACCTTAAGTAATCAATGCAGTACAACAAACACAGCAAAACCAACAACAGCAACAGCCCGACCCGCCTCAACCCTGAAAAACAAATTGGGTAAAGGCCGTCGCCGACCTTCGACCTCCATGCTTTAGAGGCGAGAGCGACCCCGCCAAGCTCGAGGCCTACCTCTCCGAGATGGAGACGGCATTCGAGACACTTGAGACTCCTGCTGGAGTTCAAGTGAGGATAGCTGCGTACTATCTCAAAGACGCGGCTATGGACTGGTGGAAGCTCATTAAGGCAGAGCATGTAGCCGACCCTGCATTCGGTTGGGAAGCATTCACCTCTCTCCTCCGATCTAAGTACTATCCCGAGCATGTCAAGACCAAGAAACAGCTTGAGCTCGATGCCCTAAAAATGACCGAGAAGATGAAGGTTGATGAATATTACTGCACCTTTACCTCTCTTCTCAGACTTCTACCCGACCTTGGGTATACCGGCCAAGTCTTGGTCGACCGCTTCTACGGCGGATTGAGCCATCGACTCCGGTATGGCATGGGCTTCACACGGTTTACCTCCCTTCAGGTAAACATCGTTGAACCCTTAAAAGCCATGAGTAATGTGAATTAGTATTCCCGTATGTAAGTGTAACCTAATGCCTAAGTAATTCAGGAGTGTTACCACGCTGCATCTCGAGTTGAGATCACCTGCCAACTGAGAGATGAGGAGCAAGCGCTGAAGCGCAAGGTGAGCAGCAAGGGTAACACCTCCGACGACCAAAACCAAGCCATACCTTGGAAGAAGAAGAAGAAGGGGAAGCATTCCCACCATAAGAACACCTCAGGAGACGGCGGAGCCCATACTGAGAAGGGCAAGGCAGCTGAACCGCTACAGATTGCCTACACCGCACCAGTGGCAGCGAAGCCACTGAGGTCTCAGCCCTACAAGGGTAAGAACCCGAAACCGAATTAGTACACTGGTGAATTAGTATGTATGTAGAGCATTGTAAGTATACCGAACCTTGCTAACTTGGAAGCTATAGGTTCCGGATTTGGCCAAGGCAAGAACCAAACTGATGGCCGTAGCTACATATGCCGAAACTGCAACAAGGATCATCCCGGCATAGATTGCCAAGGAAGGGAGATCCGCTGCTACACTTGCCAGAAGCCAGGGCACCGTGCTAATGCATGCCCAGAGAACTCTAAGCCCAAGGGCAACTAGCAGGGCTACAAGTAGCGTGAGGGCAAGGAGACTGCATCTGGCGATGCTTATGCCCAGCATACCTCACAGGGACAGGGATCCCGAGGTCCGCAGAAGGGCGCACCGCAGAGGAAGCCGGCCTTACACATCATTGACCGTGACAGGACCGGGACTAAGTCCGGCCCAGGTAACTACCGTAACCTTTAATCCTTGAAGAGCATGTCTAAGTATCGAAGTAATTGTATGAATGGGAGCATGAATGCGTAAGTACTTGAAGTATGAAATTGAGCATGAGTAAGTAACATGGAAGTACGTATTGAGCATGAAATGAATTAGTAAGCCTAGAACTCACACTAGATATAATTTACCACCTTAGGGAAATTCCTTATTTGTTACCCAATACCTTCGAACTCACCCCAAGAAGAGACCGACATCGCCACTCACCACTTCGACAACAATCAGTGTCAGGTCATCCGCCCAGGTATGATCTTATTAAAAGGATACCTGACACCTGAAGCACAAGTTTCAATCATTCGACGATGCAATGAGTTAGGAATGGGTCCAGGAGGATTTTATACACCCGAATTCCCCGGTGGAGTGACAATGAAGCTGAAAATTATGTGCTTGGGAAAGGATTGGAACCCTTATACCAAGACATAGCAAACAACGCGAACAGGAGACGGAGCCACACCTCCAGCAATACCCCCTGAATTCCAAACGCTTGTCACTCAAGTTGTTGAAATTGCACAACAATGTGAAGATGAACCAATCCCTGCACTTGAAGCAGACCTATGTATAGTCAACTTCTATGAGAAAGAAGGATGACTTGGCTTACACCAAGACAAGGACGAGATAGCGGAATCTCTTGAATTAGGAGTGCCCGTAGTGTCTTGGTCCATTGGTGATGACGCCGTATTTTTGTATAGCGAGCAGAAGCGTGTGGACCTCGCGGAGAAATTGGTATTGCGATCAGGAGATGTCCTAATCATGGGTGGAAAATCAAGGTTGCTGTATCACGGGATCCAGAAGATCAAGCTGAACACGGCACCACCGGCAGTAATCAATGCCACACACATGAAACCAGGACGCCTGAACCTTACCTTTAGAAAGTATTAATCTTGTAGTAGCATGTAATCCAGTAGTAACGTGTATTAGAGACACAGTATGTATGATGGTTGGTTATTCAATAAAAGCAGTGTTGGTTATTAAATTCCACTTGTGTTCCACCATCGTTACTTATAATCTTATGAATCAATAGGTTGTGGACTCGGTACCAAAGGTAACCAGAGTATCCTCACCGAAGAGCAAGCCGGCAAAAGCGGCACCATTCTAACGGGAACATTCTCGGTAAACGGCATCGAAGCCTCAGTATTATTCGACTCCGGCGCCTCTCACACCTTTGTATCGCCATCATTCGCTACAAGGTTGGGGCTAGACGTAGATGAGCTACCAAATTTCTTGGTTACTCTTCCGTTGAAGGAGCAGGTAAAGTGTACTAAGTATTACCACACCGCCACAATTCAAATCAAAGGCGAAGCGTTTCCCATCTCATTCATTGAATTCAACGGGTTGGGATTCGACTTGATAATTGGAATGAACTGGTTGGAGCGGCACAAGGGGAGAATCCTATGCGCCGAGCATCGCTTGCTGCTCAAGAGTCCATCTGGGGTCACTGTTTCATACCGCCAGAGACCGAGAGAGCCTTCAACTACAGTCATCTCCGCTATGGCCATGTACCGGGAGCTCAGAAAAGGACATGAAGTGTATTTATGCCATGTGCAAGACCTGGAGAGAGATCTAGAGTTCAGTGATGATGTAACAGTAGTCTCAGAATTTCCCAATGTATTTCTGAAAGAGCTACCTGGTATGCCACCATAGAGAGCAGTAGAGTTTGAAATCTACCTCGTACCTGGTACTGGTCCCATCGCTAGGGCACCATACCGTATGGCACCAGCAGAAATGACAGAACTGAAGGAACAACTACGTGATCTACTCGACAAAGGGTTTATACGCCCGAGCGTATCACCCTGGGGAGCACCAGTCCTCTTCGTGGAGAAGAAGGACGGTAGTCTCCGCCTCTGCATCGACTACCGCGAATTAAATGCGGTCACCGTAAAGAACAAATATCCATTGCCACGCATCGACGACCTGTTCGATCAGTTAAAGGGAGCTTCAGTCTTTTCTAAGGTTGATCTCCGATCCGGATATCACCAAATTGCTATCAAAGAGCAAGATATCGAGAAAACAGCATTCCGAACACGATATGGCCACTACGAATTCACGGTGATGCCATTCGGTTTGTCTAACGCACCAGCCAAATTCATGGACCTAATGAATCGATTATTCAGTGATCAGCTGGACACTTCAGTAGTAGTATTCATCGA